>JAUBWS010095831.1:0-11162 GCA_032270445.1 Darlingtonia californica | reverse complement strand
GTGAGTTTTGTAAGAGGCGGCTAAGATAGCTTATGGACTCAATGGCTATTAACCTATGTTAATTGCATTAACTTCGAAAAAGGTTAGATCTTTCAATTTTGATACCATTAAAAATCATTTCCTCTTTAAATGGTAAAATAATTAAAGTTAATTATTGATTTGGTTAAATCTGAAATAAAGTTATGAAGATGACATTTAAAAAAACGGAGATTTAAGTGGAAGAGCACAAATCGCTATCAAAAAAGTTTTCCAAACAGATGAAGTGAAGTTAAGTTCAATTAATTCGGCTAATTTGTATAATCGCGGTAGTTGGAAAGAGACATTAGTGCAGGATCTGTTGATGCAGGATCTGTTGATTTATTACAAAATATATGCGAGTGCACTTGGCTCCATTAAAAACTACACTGTGCAATAAAGATTCTTCCATGTCATAAAGTGGAAGCACTACACTGTGTATTAGATTCTTTCATGTTATAAAGTGGAAGTTACTGCACTGTGTGATAGATTATTTCATGTCATAAAGTGGAAGCACTACACTGTGTAATAGATTCTTCCATGTCATAAAGTGGAAGCACTGCACGGTGTAATGGATTCTTTCATGTCATAAAGTGGAAGCACTACACTGTGTATTAGATTCTTTCATGTTATAAAGTGGAAGTTACTGCACTGTGTAATAGATTCTTTCATTCTTAAAGTAGAAGCCGCTAAAACGTGTAATAGATTGTTCTATGTCATAAAGCGGAAGCACTACACTGTGTATTAGATTCTTTCATGTCATAAAGCGGAAGCACTACACTGTGTAATAGATTCTTTCATGTCATAAAGTGGAAGCACTACACTGTGTAATAGATTCTTTCATTCTTAAAGTAGAAGCCGCTAAAACGTATAATAGATTGTTCTATGTCATAAATTATTAGATTCTTTCATGTTATAAAGTGGAAGTTACTGCACTGTGTAATAGATTCTTTCAGTCTTAAAGTAGAAGCCGCTAAAACGTGTAATAGATTGTTCTATGTCATAAAGTGGAAGCACTACACTGTGTAATAGATTCTTTCATGTCATAAAGTGGAAGCACTACACTGTGTAATAAATTCTTTTATTCTGTAAAAATTCTGGTGTAATTATGCAGTTATATTGCGATCCAAGGCGGTAGCGTATCTAGGGTAGGTCGCGCAATGAAGGAGGAGAGATGCTAAGGTATACATAATGACATTGTGAAATTTTTAATTGGCATTTTTCTCTCCTTCTGAAAGCGGGACCTACCTCTGGCTATGCAATTGCAAAGTAGGCTAAGAATAATATCAATAGCAACAATAAGAATAGGTGCTAACAAGATATCTGTTTTTTTCTTTTCGAAAAACCCAATTTTACAAAATTGCGAGGAAAACATCCAAACTTTCCCAATTTATGTCTAAAATCTAATTTCCTTCTCAGAATAGAAGTGATAAATATAATCCAATACTGGAATCTTCCCAAAAAAACTCCCTTTGCCGGAAATAAAATTTTTTGGAAGAAGTAGGAGACCGCAGATCTCCAGCCATCCTGCCGCCATTGTCATTTTAGAGACTTAAAACACAGTACCAGCTGAGTGCATTAGAATTATTCTGATCAAATCAAATTATACTTGCTATGAATAAATTATAAGTAAATCAAGGTACTGGAGATCTTTTATTGCCTAAAGTATTTTTTAAGAGCATAGGGTAATCTTATACAGCTACCACCATAAGTCCATCATACCATATTTCAGTCAGGCAATTGAATTAGGACCCTGGCTATACAATAGACAGTCCGGTATAAGTGTCTGGTGTTGAAAAGATACCATGAATTACACCAAACAAAATTTCTGGTGTAAAGCATATCATTAAAAAACATTACCACCACCGTGCATTTTCAAAAACATGTCTGATGTAAATTATGAATTACTAAAATAAACGAAATAAATAAATTTCAAAAATGTACCGGACATTTCTGAAAAAACCACCAGATAGTCCAGTGTATAGGCAGGGTCCTGTGAAGCTTCATTAATTACAACTGCAACAACACGTTCTTGATAAACTATTGTCATTGAAACAAATTCCTTCCATCACAATATGACTATAACTTTTTTACTACCAATTCCAAGAAAGAAAAGGCAACTCATGACCCCATGTCCACCCTTTCCTAGATTTCAATGTTTTTTTGGATTTCTAAAACAGAGATTTGTTTTGGTGTTAGTTGCCTTTTATCAAAAGAGATTATTGCAATCTTTTAAAAAATTAATTAAGCTTTTCCAAAAAAATAATATTGAAGATGTCGGACGTCCTGTCACAAATTGTAAACGTCCAGTTCTGAAAAACGATCTCACCTAATACCACTTTTAAATCCTAAGATTGTCAACTTTGTGATTTTATAGGATGTTTTCAACAGCAATCAACTATTTTGTTGGGCTACTCATCGAAGCGTTTTGCTACTACATCTGCTGCTGCTTTTGGTACGTAACACTACGGTATTTCAAGCTAGTTTTTTTCCCATATGCTATGGCAATCAAATTTCGCATGTGATTGGTCATTAAAGTATGTCTCATAAAAATTGTCAGTTACTGCTTTTCTTCCATTTTTTCTCAGGATATACTTAACACTTATTGGAAAATAATAGATTTCCTACGGACATGGCTGCTTATTAATGGTAATGTAACGACCGAGATTTCACTTCACTTTGTAAGAATGGTGAATTACTATGTTAATGTAATATATGTTCATATGACCAATTTTCGAGAAATGTCCAGTACATCAATTTCGGAACTTTGTCACCGTCAGAGCTGGCATGTAGTCAGCTAATCGTTCGTGTATTGTAAAAGAGGATCCTTTATTTCCATCACGTTCCCAACTGAGTTGGAATCCAAGAAATCCTCTGGTGCAATTTGATTTATTATTAATGATTAATATTATAAATTATGATTAATTTTTAGCAACTTTTAATTTTTGATAGCACTTTTCTAACTACCGTATTCTTTTTATTTAGCGTCCATTCCCAATAAGCGCTCCTCTCTAATAAGCGCCTCTCTCAAACTGAAAATAATTTTATAAGTGCCCTCTCTAATAACCGCCAGGGCGCTTATTAAAAAGAATAATATTTACAAGAAAATTAAAGCGGCTGGGCGGTAAATAGAAAGATTGTCCTTTGAAAATATATGCATGATGTTTACAATACACCATATCGGAGATAGAAAAAATGAAATGCATTCTGGTCGATTTGGGTTGCAAAGTGATTTGAAGTGTAAGAGTAATTTCTCCTTTGGGAACGGCAATCAACTCTTTTGTTTGGGGTGGCCGATCGACCAGAATGCATTGCAATTTTTTTTATCTCTGATATGGTCTATTATACAAAATGTTAGAAAAATGTTTCCTTCTTAATTTTTGAAGTATCAATGTTCATATGAATAGCTTTTCCTTCCTCAACTTTTTGATTTATTTTTAAAATGTTATTGCATGTTTTTTGTTTTCAATTATATTGACATCCATTTTCTAAAGTTTTTTATAAGCGCCCCTATCTAATAAACGCTCCTCTCTAATAACTTCAAAAAATAGAATACGGTAGCGAGTATACATCTTTTTTTCAAATACATATTTTTGAGGACAAATTTGTCAGCAACTCGCTAGTTTGGAGAAAACCAAAGGATGTTACAATCATACAATACTATATTTCCCCTTGAGATATAATGATCTCGAAAAAACTTGGCAGTATGTTTACTGATCTTTTTAGATGCTATACTTGCAGCAATTAACTAACTGAATCTTTTTTTGAGTTTGAATTTATTGTTCCTAACAGATGTGCATGTAACAAGATCACAAATATCATAAAAGTGGCTAATTAAAAATATCCAAATCCGGCGAATTGTACAAAATGTCTCCAAAAAGAAAGTATACTCTAGGACGTAGAAATCGAAAAGAACATCCAGATTGGGTTACTTTGTATTCTAAAATTTCTAGTAAGCCTTAATTTCATTTTCATTTATAGTTTCCTGTGTTTAGATTTTGTAAGCGAGCTCATGGTAAGTGTTAATTCTATTTTACTGTAGTACCGTGTTTATCAAACAACTATCCACACAAACTTTCAATACTCATTCGTGACAGTCTGCGGAAAAAGGGAGCATAGAGCCAGCCGTGATTTATTTGTTTACCTCTCATAAAAAGTCTGTGGAGGAGTGCACATTTCATGGTGTTTAAGCACTATGTGTTGTATAATTAGAGTCCCAAATTTCTCGATTCTTAACCAATATAGAACCCGCATAAAGCCAAAATGTATCCCAGCAACGTGAAGTCTGCAACAAGCCACATCTTGTACTATCTGGGGTAGATAAGAATCCTTGTATAAAAGACCATTTTGATAGGCTAAAATGGTTTTATTTGATGTTTAATTTCGGTTGGTTAAACTTGTAAGAAGGAATGGTTTTGAATATTTAGTAGCCGGGTGTAATTCAAATAAAATTACACAAATCTATTCTTAAAGCCTGAAATTTTAATGAGACCGTTGGAGGAGCTAAAATTTAGCTTTGATCGTAGACGAGAGCAGTACCAGAGGACTTTGAAATAAAACAATTGCTGTATGGACAAGTATAATATTCCATCGATTCAATTTAGGCAGCAAACCAACCTCCAAAGGCGTTACCTGAAACGAAATTTAATCCATTTTTGAAGGCATGGGAAGACAGTGATGTGATAGTAGTTGTGGAAGATCAAAAACTTCATGTACATAGTTTGATTTTGTCAATGGCATCACCAGTCTTCAAAACCATGTTGTCGTGTGGTATGAAAGAATCACAAAGTAAAGAAATTGAATTAAAAGAGAAGAAGTTGGATGATGTGGTGTTAATGTTAACAGCAATTTATCCACAACACCAAGCTTTGCTCATAGGTACCTAATTTTTGCATCATTATACCAATGTTGATTACTTTCTTTGCTATTCATAGCTGCCCAAGTTAAACTCACAAATCCCCGATCATTTTCTAAAGCCATTTTGTTGTGTTAGTCAAGGCATGGAGTAAGGTACTCAATTTATAGAAAATCTCAATACAAAAGTTACATTTATATAAAAAATGAATTAAAAGTGAAAAGCAGGAGCGGATACAGACCCTTCAAAACACTATGTGAAAATCCCGAATTATTCCGATTTTCTGATTAAATTTTCCCGATTCTTCCCGAAATGTCAATAAAATTTTCCCGATTTTGGTAATTTTAGACTACTCAACTGTGTGAAATCACAACTTTCACATAGTCTCTATCCGCCCCTGAAAAGAGAAGCTTTATTCGCAAATGTTATGACTTTTTGTTGAAATTAGATATTAATTTTTAAAAGGGTTTAGATCATGCTTTAATTATACCTCTGCATAGCTATTGAGTGAAGGCCGGATTAAAGTGGTATAATATTTTATTCAAACACACTGAGAGAGGGAGAGTGTGTGTTTTTATATTTAAACGATGCGCATTTGACAATTGTAGCACATCTTCATAAGAGATAATAGTGAGGTTAAGCCAACTAAAATCTACGATGTATGACGTTGCATAGCCGTCCTTGAAATTAGCATTTCAAGAAACTTTCAGCAACACGATTGATCATTGTCTAAGTTCGGCTGCCGGTACGTCGTACGTCCTTAACCTCACTAATGAATAGACGTGAAGTGGCGTGTCCTCCTTCGTTTGATAGGTACGATGTTATGATCATATAAATTGTTGATAGACATAACAAGTTTCATCTAAAGAGCAAAAAGGCACTCTTACAGCGTTAATGGTGATAATTTTTGACATGATTTATCTGAGTATGATCATATCATCCGTGACAGTGAATTCCACAATTTTTATGAAGACATCATTTAAATTTATTTTGAAATCAATTTTGCAAAACAATGCCAATTTAAGCGCTATAGGAGACGAATTTTTCATGAGATTGGTCGAAATACCGATTTCTACAATAAAAATGCGCAGTAGTCCACCTTAATCTATATATGAATTTTAATTATTTTATAATTCATAAAAAATAAACTTTTCACGGACTTTTTCACCGACGATTTCATTGAGTAAGTAATGTCAACTAAAACATAGAAGGCACTCGAGCGAGATACGGCCAGTCCAAAAAAATGCGCAAAAGATAATTGCGTGTCGCGAACTTCAATGTTCAAAGTTGAGCATCCTCATAGGGAAATGACAAATGGACTTCGGAAACGGAAGTCAGAAAACTTTTCCTGTGTCGAGAAAATTTCGAATAATATTTATTATGCCGACATTTTGATGACGTCACAGATTTAAAATCTTTTATAACTCAACGTAGTCCCAAGAATTCAGACTCTCTTACTCTCCTGTAAATCACGTCAATTGCCGTGACGGGACGGCGTCGGTAAACACGAGACGGGATTTACGGAATAGGTGAGGCGGAAAAAGAGTCTGGGCAAACTTGGCAAAAATCGAGATTTTCTACTGGGAAAACTCAAGAAAGCACATCAATACTTTGATACCCGGGAATTTGAGGGTGCCTAAAAAATAACAAAGGCAGATGAAAATGATACACACTGTTTGGTGAAAATGGTAGATTTCCAAATGTTTTTTGGTTTTTATTGTCCTGAAGCTTTCAAAATTTACATATCAGAAGGTTATAATTATTAAAGTGAATCTTAACCCTACCTGTATAATTAGTTATTTTTACTTCAATATCTCTGGATAGCATAATAATATAAATTTGAAACTTTGTATGAAGTTAGTCCTCAATAAGAGTAGTGATAAAATCAAATTCAAAAAGTAATGGTAATGGTTGCTATGGTTACTTGATGATGTATCATATAAAAAATACAGAGAAATTACATATACTTGCTTAAATCACGATACCTTCTGATGTAAAAAGCTTTGTCAAAACTGTTTTCACAATAAGGATACTAGAAGAAAATCTTCTGCTTTTTTCATCAGAGTTTAGAGAAAATCAAGTTCTGACCATCTACAGCGCGCCAGAAACATCAAAAATATTTTTTTTTGATTTTTGCGCGCCATATTGAAATTGTGTCGTCATATACAAAGTTGATGGGTGACGTCTCTTCATTTCTTAACATGTATTTTGTAGAGACCTGCCATCCTCAGATGTGCCTCTTTATAATAATCAACTTTAAAATTAAAAATTTGTGAGAAAATGAAATTTTGAGGCAAAACTTGATTTTTGATGATGTGAGCAACCATTCATAGATCCACCATATTGAACTCATTTAATTTTCAAAATTTTAATGTAGTTCTCTATTAACCTTACCTGCCCCGAGGTATGGCGGTCTCTAAGATCTCCAAGGGAAGCCAAATTGTGCTGTAAAGAGATTTTCAAATGATTTTTTTCCAAAAATGGTCTAGCCTAGTCACTTCGTATTGTCCATCAGCACATATTTTTTTCGAAGAATCGTCTGACAGATTAGATTGCGGGTGCAAAAACTGATTTTTTTTCTCAACTGGACCCTATTTCACATCTGCTAGTTCGAAAAAAGGTTGCTTTACATCTAACCACAAGTAAAATAAACACTGCCATGGATAGGTTTATCGTAACATTCAACGGATTAAGTGATATTGACTTTTGAGCTTTGGACGAAGACAAAGCAGAAACCGCTTCATGCTGACAAGTTTTACTTTGTAGCTGAAGTACTTTAAACGGTCAGAAGAAATAAACGTTTGTAATTTTTTCAATGTTGTTTTCCTCGGAATCAAGTGTTTGAAACTATATAACATAAAAAACTTCTTTGTCTTAAATTAATAAAGTTGAAACTTTGACCAGATTTCAAGGTTACTGAAATCTCAAACTAATTTCAGGGAAAATAGGCAATTTTTGAATTAATTATAAGCCTTGAATGATTAATAAGATTTAAAATTTTCGTTTAGTCAAATTGAATTTTGAATAAAACAACGAGTAATGATCCAAATACCATTATTCTAGTTCAGCCCCTAAAACAATGTATAGCTCAAAAATAATATATTTTACCATGAAACTCGTGTTGGTGTCTCAAGATTGTTTTTATAAAACTTCTAGTACTGTTAGAGATTTTTGAGCTTTGAACGTTCATTGATTATTCATGACATCAACATTTTACTTAATTTCGATAATTTACATTCCTTTCAGGATGTCTAGCCACAAAAACTTGCTCTTTGCACCCCTGTGTGACAATACATTTGTTAACTGTTTTTCTAAAATTTACTATGACTTTAAAGAAATAAAAGACCAGTTCATGACCATCACTGGTTTCTTTGGTATGATAACATTGTTGAGAATGGTGTTATAAAATAATGACAATTTCTTTCTAACTAAAGAAAATAATCGATATCTATATTGTTCAACGTATTCTTAAAGTAGAGTAAGTTTTCACTAATTTCTATTGATACATCAATAATTAATGAGATTACAAATGTTGGCGCCAAAATTAGCATTTTTCCAAAAATCAATGACGTCATAAAAAATAATGACGTCATCAAGAAATTGATCATCATATTTATCAAAATTTTTGCTTCAAAATTTATGCTTTCTTAAAGAGCCCCCACCCTTTCAAGGTCCCAAATACCCCGCCCTGAATATAATCAAATTACATTTTTATGACGGGTTACATTATGTTTTAAAAATCCCTGTGTAATATTCACACCAATGTGAAGCCACTTTACAATCATTCATGACATAAGATTTTTTTGAAAAATGAAGAACTCAGAAAACACACATTATTCCTCAATGACTCGTTCGTTCACTTATTTTTACAAACATTGATATGGAAAAATTTATTGGTGTACAACCGAAAGATGAATATGAAGAACTCTACTTTGTATCCTCTTGTGCAAATCAATTTCCAGTTGACTGAATCATACCATCGGCAATTTTTTAACGTAATGTGTGAAATTGATTATTTATTATCTGAAAAAAGGAATTTTTTAATATCATTCAGGGGTTTAAAACTCTTTCATCGCAAATTCAGTTTTGCAACTTTTAACTCTCGTTATTATTCATGAATTGTTGTAGTATGCATTTTTAAGAAGCTATTTTCAGCGAAATTGTTCGACCGTTTAGTCGTCTTGTTTACGATTGAAAACATTCTCAAAAAAATTGCATACATGAACCCCGCAAAAAGTGTTTGAAAACGCGTTGTATGAATATTTAATTAGTGTGTCTTTTATTTTCCCTTATAAGGGCCATGACAAGCGACAACAGTGAAATGACAAGCATGACAAGATTTTTCAATTCTATAGGGAAGGACTGCGTGTCTTTTGATTTCCCTTATAACGGCCATGACAAGCCATCACAGTGAAATAGAAAGAATGACAAGATTTTTCAATTCTATGGGGAGGATTGCGTGTCTTTCAATTTCCCTTATAACAGCCATGACAAGCCATCACAGTGAAACGACAAGCATGAAAGGATCTTTCAATTCTTTTCAATACCGGACCCCTGTAATATCGACACGTCAGATTCATTTTAATGTCCAAAATATCCGACGATTTAAGTGTTTCATATATCGCAACCTTGCCCTTTTTGTATATTTAATGAGGTACGGCCATGTTTCACTAGACTCTTTTTCTTTCTTTGGCCCGTTCCGGTTTTTTTCGTGTTACTATGTTCATGTTTTGGTGTTTTACATTTAAGAGTCTTTTAAGTCTAGACCTAGACTACACTAAACGTTGCAGGATGAAATTCAGTTAAAACTTTACTCAAAGGTATAATCCTTTAAGAGATATCTAATAAATTAACGAAATCTGAATTTTTTTGGTGACGTCAGCATTTTTTAGGAAAATTTTTTTTTGTGATATTTGCTGACGTCATTAAAAAAATTCAAATTTTACTAATTCGTTCGAAACTTATTAAGGGATTAGTTAAGAAAGATATTGAATCTGTGAAGTCATCAAAATGGTAGCATAATAAAGGTTTTTCGAAAGTTTCTCTACAAAAATTTTCTGAATTAGCGAAGTCCATTCCCTAATTCCTATTAGAATGTTGAAATACTTAACATTGAATGAACTTACATATGAGTGGAAGAGGTTCGCAACACGCACATTCGTTTTTTGCACCTTTTGGGTCTAATCGCTCGAATACCGTTAAAATAGGGTTAATGTAGCCTTTACCTTATGTCTTCTTTACTGTATCGGGAAATTGTAATGTCAACGAAACATATTAATTTTAGGTGAGTTGGAATTGTCAAAGCTGGAAATTTTGATGTCATTCTCAAAAGAATATATGATGGATTCATTGAAAACTTTTGTGAACAAGCAAGCTCTCTGGCTAGTGAAGGATCGTGAAAACGAAAAAACGACCTATTTAAACAAGTCGACAATGCTTCCTTTATTAGAATTTGCAGACAAAGAAAATTTTAAGGTAGTGATCGAGAAGTGTATAACTCTTATTGCTATCCAAAGCGGTGGGTCGCTTAGTCCTGATGAGTTGGATAATCTTTCGAATTTAAGCAAATATATATATTGCTCCAAAATCTTGGAGGTAAGATCGGGGAAGAGTAACTTCGACTACGATACAAAACAAATAATCTCCTTCATGGCAAAAATAGGAATATAGAAAATTCCCTTCGTAAAGGTTAAAGTTATGTAATTAGCACTGGGTAAATAGTCAAATTTCCTAATTTGGGAAAGTCTGGAAAAGCTACGGAAAGGCACAGACAATGTGAACTTTTCTTCGTTTTCAAGTAAAAAAAAGGTCGACTTTTACCGAGCCTGGAAAGTTAGAAATGTGACCTTTTTGCATATTTTTGACCTTTTAGAAAATATGATATTTATTAAGATGGAAAAGTGGAAAAGTATGACCTTACCAAAAGGTGATTATTTTTTTCTTGATAATTAAAGTTTGAAATGTGACCTTTTCAAAGTTAAAAAAATTATACTATGTGACCTTTTCAGAATTTTGCTAATACGCTGTCTTTAATACGTTAAATGTGTCTTGACATATACGTACGCTTATAAAAACAATCCACTTTCTCTCGGGGAAGTGATAAATTCATCTCCTTTGAATTTATTGCCATTCCTAAAAATTCCAACTCTTGGGTTGGCTCGAACATTGACTTCTTTATGTTTATTACGAAACCAAGGTTTTGTAATAGAAAAATCCCCAGTCGGCACATGTTCGTACAATGAACGTTCGAAATACATACATCTGGTTCGTACAGTGTACATACATGTTAGGT
>JAUBWS010095820.1:0-11162 GCA_032270445.1 Darlingtonia californica | reverse complement strand
CAACTTTTTTTGTGGTGTTATTTAAAACAGCAAACCTCAAAACCAACTTCCAGAAAAACTGAGAGAGCTGAGAAATGGTATACAAATTTCTGCAACCAATCTTGATCATGATACGTGCAGCTTTTGATGGAATGGTACATCGTGTAAATAAGTGAATACTAATTAATGGAAACACTTTCTAATGAATAAAAAAAGTTTTTGCATTGTTTTTTGTCTGTTTTTCAGTATATCTTTTGTTAGCCATCAAAAATCACTTTCTCACTTTTATGCTCATAACTTTTGATCTACTGCATAAAAATAAAAATATAATATACCATATTATAAGTTAACTTTTCCTCTAAACGAAAAACAAAGGATTTTTGGATTATCTGTTCTGGTTTTCTCACAATATTAGCTCAAAGAGGAGTACTTCTTTCTGGGACACCCGGTACATTCAAATTTGACCAAAATACCACTATGCCTTTGAAGGCCTATACAACTCCTGAATGTAAACCTTGAATAGCTCGGTTTAATCTCTATATTTTCTGAAAGCCCATAAAAGAGCTTTCTTTTCATACCAAAATTAACTAGTTTCTCACTTTCCAGCAGAAATCTAACTTTAAGTCCATTTAGACACCTTGATCCTTCAACAAGAAAATTTATAGAATGCTTTTCACTTGCCGAAAAGTTAAATACTTTCAGTGGAAAAAACTTGTTTGATTTGAGTTGAGTCAAGAAGAAGCAAATGCAGCATTTCACCAAATATCTTCGTCAGTGTAATACTATTATTGTTCTAATGGTTACCAAATGTTGTGTAGTTTGTTGGCTGTTCTTTTATATGTCAAAATCGAATTACGAATGACAAAAATATTCTAGAAAGGTTGATATTAATTTTTTTTTTTCATATACGATCTTTTTTTACAGATCTCAGGAAGGCGGGTGGATTGTTTTCTACCAGTTGCTCATGCTTTGGAATTCAAGCTGGATTTTGATATTTTTATAATCTTTACATCAACTGCTCAATTTACTGAACGTCACGACAGAAATATCTTACAAACATATCGAACCAAAATGCGCAGATTTTTCACAAAATTGATAGTTAATGCTATGTTGGTACATGATTTCAATTTTGCACATCCAGATGATAGCTTTATGTTTGATATATGTGGTTTTGATGAAAATGTACCTAGCTACATCTCAAGAATTGCTAAATTAGCCGATGTTACAGATAAATAAAGCATTCTTACTTTCTACGTCACATTTAACGAAGAATAAGAATGGTAAGTCAATGGTAAGTTGTATTTTTTTGTATGTCTCACACACACACTTTCTATATATTCATTATATTATAAAAATACGTGTGATATCTGAAAAACTGTTACTAATAAATACGTGTTGATATCTGAAAAACTGTTACTAATAAGCTGTTTCAGTTTGTAGCGATGCGAGACGAGCCTAGTATTAGTTATTCTTGATTTGAATTTCATGTTTTTACCGGCATCTTCTGTTAATTTACTGGTAGTGTTGTTTCTCGTGTTTTTTCTTTTTCATTTTTTTCTTCATTTTTTTGTTATTACAGAAAGTTTGGTTTATTTAGAGGTAAAGCATTTCGTTATATATAATTTCAATGATATCGAGTGGGATTTCACTTCACATTTCGTTCTGTATAATATCCAGCATTAATGAATGAATATTCGTCGAATATTTAGCTAAAGGTATTTGTTATATTCAGCCGTCGATATTTCAGTGGTCACTTTTGTTATAACGTTAACGGAAAGATTTTTTTTTTGAATTGCATTGGAAAAAGGTTTTTTCGACATCCGTGTGTCAATTTTGATACTTCACGCATATCCATTAAAAGTATAAGTACTTACTTACTAAGGCCCGTTTGTGTGAAAGCGTGTCATCGTTTCAGTGGATGAATATGCGTATTTTATACAGTTTCATGTAATTTTTTTTCCTTTTCATTCTTTATAGGGAATAGAAATTGTTCTCTTCAGTCGATGAACTTTATTTTGCTGCAATGACATTAAATTATTTTTGCCTATTTCCGTTACAAATTCCATATGCTTTATTCATCATAGAGAGAGAGCATTGATTTTTTTAGTCTTACGGATACAATGTTAGTTTGATATATTTACGGAATTAATTTTTTATATTCAGATGTTTTAGATGGTTCATTGTATTTTGATAAATATATATATATAAATATATTTTTGATTTGATTTATTGATATATGCATTACTGGAAATAGTTAAATTTTTATGAAGAGCGCCAATTACCTAGATTAGTTGACAATTTGCCACAAATTGGACAGATGGGGCATATTAACGATTGCCTTATTGTGAGAGTTTAGGGAGTTTTAGCGGACAGGACACCAATGTCATTGAGAACGTGGTTAGATTTTAACGTTTTGGAGTGAAATGTAATTTTTTTATAAATTCAGTGCCAATATTGTCTTGCAATGGTATTCTGTAAAAGTGAATATAGCGAATAATCTTTCTTTTTACCAAAAAGTGTCATCTAAAGATTGTCAGAGAGAACGACGTTACCGTTGTCAATACAACTTCAGAACAAGCTCGATAAAGTCGTCTTTATGGTTTGCAACGGCAATGTAATGATGCAATTAATCTAAATTGCCCTCATCATAAACCTTGAAAATATTGTTGCCATTAAAATTTCTTCCCCTGCTGTTGATTAGAGATTAGCGAACGTTGATAATAACTGTTTAAATGTCGTTGGCATCCTCTCAGCTATGTTTGAAAGCAGTGGTAGCATCAATACTTTGGATATTAAACTGTATCTCTCAGAAATTTTAAAGGTAACCCGTTGGTACCCGTTCCTACGGATATAGATAAACACACGTTACTTAAGTGTAGCCAATATTTAAATTTTTTTTATGGTAATAGACCCTTGGTAGAAATAGAAAATGTCCAAAGATTTGCAAAATCTTGAAACTTTTCCGGCACCGAAAGAGTTAGGAAATTAAGGTTATATGCAAAAGAATTTAAAGAGTCTGTCTGTTAAATTTATTGGAGAATTTTCAACTCAAGGCCATGTGAAAGGCGATTTCGAAAGACCTTTATTTTGTGTATAGTTATTATGAAATAATATAATATTTATTGCAGTCTGTTACATTACTGTATGTCTTGAATGTTATTGATTGTAGTTTACGACAGAGAATATTTTTGTTTATTTAAAATGTAGGAAATACCTTAATTTTTGCGCACTAATATTTTTAGATTTATACGTTACCTTAAGTGTATTAATTATTATCGGATGAATTCTTGCGGGATTTATTTTTTCGAATTTCGTCTGTAAACCCAGCAAAATATTTCAGAGATCCTGATTCGCAAAAATTAATCTCGCAAAATATCTAGAATTTAGGAAAACATTTCAAAAAATAATTTATGATTTCAAAGTCTGTAAGTATCCATGTGTGGCTTGTAGAAATTCCTCAAACTTTAAGATACTTCAAGGGAAAAAATTGCGAAAGGAGGAGAATTTTAGCCAAATTCGCAATCTTCTCCACCGCATTTTTCAGTAACGGATAGCCATTCACAATATTTTCTCCTGCATTTTTCAGTAACGGATAGCGATTCACAATCTTTTCCGCAGTTTTCAGTAACGGATAGAAATTTGCAATTATTTCTTCCATATTTTTCATGGAAGTTTTTAAATTCGCAATCACTGTTGCATGGAGATCACCACTGATGAATTTTTATTGTGTGATGTATATTTGGAATGATCGTAACAGAAGATTCAAGCAGAGCCAAAGAATACATAAAATCAGTAAGGCTTACCAGCTTACCAGAATAACAAGTGAGAAATTGATTCCAAACAAATTACACAAAATATTGGCCATATAAGAGAATTAATGACACTACAAACAGGTGTATATAATTGCATCAAAGCATTTAATGAACTTGACTTAAATTACTACATTGAAATGAACTTGAAAAATATTGCACTAAAATAAATCAAAATTCAGGTTGTCACTCAAACTAAAACACACAAAAAAGCAAAGTATATATGAAATGGAAAGTGAATAAGGCCTTAACTGAAATGAAACTTTATGTAATGTGAATAAAGAAAAGCAAACATTTTTGGTCGTTGGTGAAAATAAGTGCCAAGAATATTTCTTTTTTTCGACCCTTGAAATAAAATACCAACGAAAATTAACACCATTGAGGTTAACTTTTGTCATTTTTGGCTTTGCATTTCAAGATTAAATTACAAACTTAATTTTGTTTTTGCAATTTTGAGAAAGGTAGGTCACCTTGCAATCTTAAATTCCGCACTTTCTTCTTTTTCAATTTTTCCTTCTCTTAAGGTAGGTCTTTTGGTATTTCTAGATAAAATTTTGATAACATATTCACTTTATGGTTTAATAACATTTTAATAACTCATAATTATTTAGTTCTTACTATTTTTGTTGTATATGATATCTCTAATTTTTTATATTTACTTTTATATCGATGAGTTCTGATTATTTTTTACGAATAATTAATTATTTCTGTAAAGCTAAAATGTCAAAGCGTGGATGATGCAGATGCCTAATTTAAAGAAACTATTATTTTTTTCGGTTTTCAGCGTCTTTGTGGAATTAGTGACCCTATCCTTAAAAAGCAGTGAAAATTAGGTCGTCCGCAAAATTTTTATTTTAAAATATAAACATCATTTTTTCATACATGTCCTTGTATTAGGTTCATTTTCTAGACAAGTTTGAGAACGCATTTTTGCTTCCCTACTTTTTCCTTTCCTTACCATTTTTGGGGTAGAGAAATGGCATTGTAATACAATTTCACATACAATGTTGAACGTTAATCAAGACTCTGGGTAGCGACAAAGTTGAGATACATACTAAAAGGTGGAACGACCCGAACAAGCCACTAAATTGATCAAAGAAACCGAAAAACGTCATTATCTTTATTTGGAACTACCCAGTACATAATTTTCACAACGTTTGGTCCCAAAATCTTAAATAATCTGCTTTTAATGACATTTGGTTCAGTGATTAAATAAACTATGCTGATTAAGATAGTGATTTTGTTTTTACTTTCAAACTGACAGGTGTCATTTTTTTATCCCATTTGGTCCAAAAGTTTTTTACTATTTGGTACAGTGATCAAATAAACTATGGTAAGTACAATGGTGATATTTGTTTTTTATTTTAAACTGACAGGTTTCATTTTTTGGGCCAATTTGGTCCAAAAATTTCCCAAGTTGTCCGATTTTGATGAAACTTGGCACAGTGATTAAAAAAGTTATCCTAAGTGAGACGGTGATACTGTTTTTTTTATTTGAATTGATGGGTGTCAATTCTTGGGATAAGTTGTGTTAAAAAATGTTAATGAAGGTCAACAGTGGTAATATGAGATAATGAGTTTTGGAATGAAAGGGATATAGCAGAGCTTTGATTGAAAGGTTTTTGTATAATTTTTTTTCTGCGTGCAAGATGATGGCCGTGATTGAGTTTTCCATTTTTATTTTTCATGGTATACGCGAGAATTAGTTGGAAGACTTGGTGCTAAGTTTTTTTACGTGTCAATTGAAACGAAGTATTGTAGACATTTGATGATTTTCGTGACTTGAGCAACATTAATAAGTCTATTAGGAAGAATTAAAGGGTTGGAACCTTCGACTATCTCCGTTTAGTTAACTAATCCTATGAAATCACGCTTGAAATATTTTAGCACATGTCAGTTTTATTTTAAAAACATTATCACCATTGTACTAAGGACAGTATATTTGATCACTGTACGAAATTTTATTGTAATCGGAAAACTTTGAAATTTTAGACCAAATTGGCCCTAAAAATTACACCTGTAATTTTAAAATCAAAATGAATGTCACCATTGTACTAAGAATAGTTTATTTGATCACTGTACCAAATTTGATTGAAATCGGACAACTTTGAAATTTAGGGACCAAATTGGCCCAAAAAATGACACCTATTAGTTTAAAATCAAAATAAATATCACATTTTAATCTGGATAATTTACTTAATCACTGTACCAAATTCCATTGAAATTTTATGATTTTAAGTTTTTGGGCCCAATTGTAGGGGAAATTAGGTACTGTGAAATTCGAAATAAAGATAATGACATTTTTCGCTTTCTCTAATCAATTTAGTGGCTTGTTTTGGGTTGTTTAGGGTCGTTTCATGAAAATATAGGTCGTTTTGGGTTGTTTTTGGTCGTTCCACCTTTTAGTGTCCAATATCGAATGACTTGGAAAAGCCGGCAAATTATGTATCGTGGCATCTGTGAAATTCGATATTCTCGATATTTTTTTGAATTATCAATTTGACTAGTTTTCCTATTTTGTGGCTCTTGTAGTTTCAACTTGTATTTTACATCTTTTGTAGGATGGCGTAAACATATCATAAATAAGAATTTAGTTTAGGAATAAGAGTGGATTATGCAATGGCTGAGAGGAAGCCGTCGGAGAATTCAGAAGGTGACCTAAATTATCTTGTAATCACGTAAATTATTATTGTTATTATTATTATTAAAACTATATTTATACAGGTTAACCCTAACTAACGTAAATGAAATACATTGATATCACAAGGGGACCTGTGAAACTAAAAAATGCGTAAAATATACGATAAAATATATAAAGAAGTTTTATTAAAATATTGTCAAAGATGCAAGAAATAAAAAACGAAATCAAAATGAAAAAATTCCAAAACGATTGGCCCACGAGAAAATTGAAAGAGAGTCGAAAGTGTCGGTTCAAACTAAGTGATCCACAACTAAAGTTCAGAAACATAGTAAACTGCAACTTGAATAAAACTAAGATATGAAATATGAACTAAAATATATATGTAGTAAATTTGTTAAAATAAAATCATCACTGTGAAGCAAAATAAAAATCGAAACCAAAGTGAAAACATAAATTGATCCACGTCAAAATAAAAGGCATGTCTGAAATCAAAGGGAAAATTTGAAAAGAATTGACCACCGAGAAAATAACAGGCAAATGTAAAGTTTAAACTATGTGGTCTCAAACAGAAGTGACTAAAAACCTGGTTGGATGAAATTTTATCAATTTTTAATCTCTGTTTATTTATTATATATTTTTTTGATTTGTTGCACTACCAATTCTTTAAATCAATGATTTTCTTATCGCTGGATTGACTTTAAAAAGTGGATAATTTTCGAAAGCAAAAAATTAGGTCTTTTTCAAAAACAATGGATATGATGGATGTTTTTATGGTAGGAATCTGAATCTTTTGCAATTTCAAAAATCTCTCTTAAGTGCAGAGTCGTGACAGATAGTTTGGTGTTAAAAAACCTTGTTTTTCGCCAGTTTGTTGTGAAAGTTACCTCCAAACATCCAGTCATGGCCAGAACTTTGTATTGAAGAAAGTTTTTTGAATTATTTTTTACACTTGAAATTACAAAATGTTCAGGTTTCTGTCATGAAAAATTCTAGAATTTTCATCGTTTCAGTAAAAAGTTGATTTTCTTTCTTCTTCAATTTCTTCATTATCGATGCTTTGTTTTTGAAAAAAAGATTCTATGAAAATTTTCTTCTCTTTGAAACTCATCAAACAACACCAAAATTGTTGCCTTTCATCAAGTGTTTAAAGGAATTATACTAATATAGGGAATTACTGCAAATAAAAAACCTGTCTATGTTTCAGTCATTGTTTATGTTCAGAATTGCATTATTTATATAACATAATTATATACAGTTTGACAAACAGTCATTTCTTCTTACATTTAATTCCATATTTTGATGTACAATACTCTTTTTTTATTCATGCAGATTATCCTATGGATGAACCAAACACAGAATGCGTTACTCAATTTGCAGAGTTTCAAGACCAATTATTTCAACCAGATAGTAAAGGTTACGATCTATTAAGAAGGTTAGAATCCATCAGTATACAGGATGAAACAATCGATGGAGGTTCGACAGATCCACAAGTTTGTTCAATTGAGGGTAATAGATTGAAATCTATCAACGAACAGAATAAAAGAATCGTTGTCGAGTTGAAAGATCAACACTTTACTTCGATGGAAAATAAATTAAAAAATGATTTACAGAAAAGCATAGTTGAAATTACTGGTTCGGAAGAAAATCTTAAATTAAAAATTGCCGAACTTTATGAGAAGAATGAAAAGTCAGCTTTGCTTTTAAAAAAAAAGGTATTGCTTTTTAAACAATACTTGGTTTGTTGGACGCATGAGATTGATACAAAAGAATTTGATAAAATTATTTTGTTTTTATTTGAGAAAGATCTTGGTGATAATCTTCTTGATATGCTTCAAGATGTTGACAAAATGCGTTTGTTTCATTTTGAACCTTTAGTAAGAGCTTTAGCACTTATATCGATTGACGGAAACAATGATTTGAAAAGGAAAGCTTATGACTTGGTTGGAAAATTTTGTTATAATATTCCACGATTGTTTTACTTCGTTGAATGTGGACGGGAAAAATGGCGTCAGGTATGTTCTAATAATGCAAATGATTAAGAATTCAAATTAATATTATTTTCCTCTCAAAAGTAGTTGAAGTTCTTACCATTTTCTACTGGAAAATTAAGACCGTTACATAATTGTGCATTTTTATTGTAAGTTAAGAACTTGTGTTACATAATTGTGCATAATCAATGACGTGTCTAATAAGTTTTTTGTTAATTGCTACAAAATATAAAATTCATGGCGTTAGTATTTTTTGAGTTATTAAAAAAAAATTTGGCCGCGGGCAAAAAAGAATCCCCCCCCCCCCCCCCTCGGGTATGATAGGGTTAAAACAAAAATCTAGAATTCATAATTAAGATTGTTGATATTTTTTAACACATTAACACACTTTGTATGAATTTGTTTAATGCTAGTTTCTCATTTCTACTTTCGACAGAAAGCGGAAGCAACACGTCCACTCGCTAAAAAAGACAAAGGTAGATACCTCGGATGGAATCGTATGCGTCGCAAAGCCATTGCTCAATTTTATACAGATCCTTCTAAATCGCCGCAACAGTTGCTACTACAGTGTGTCAAATATAAGAGACGATATAATTGGACACATCGGCAAATACTTAGAAAATGTCATCCAAAACCCCGAGGTGATTGTCACGAGGCTCGTAATCTTGTCTTGTGTTATTTGTCCAGAAACTTCGATAGGGTAAAAGCGAAGTACGATAAAATGGTGAGTTCTGATAAGTCTGTTGAAGAAGAAACGAAGAATATATATGAGATGATAAAGCTACTCCATGAAGTGAAGAAAATGAAAACCGCTAACAAGTTTCAAGAACTGATAAATTGTATTAAAAATGGCATACATGTCAGAGAAAATGTAAAATTAACATTTTTCTTGAGCCGAGAACATCTTAATACAGAAGTACTTTGTAAAAAAGAGGTAGGTCCGAATTTAGAACTTTTATTACTACGATTCCGATACCGCGGTCTTTTTCCAGGAAAAATATCTCCAAAACGAAAAATTCTACGAACTTGAAACTTTTTTACTTTAATAAAATTTTCTTGGAAAGATATTCCAAAAATTTCAAGTGTTTATCTTAATTCTTTGCTTAATTATGCTCAATTATTGAACCCAAGGTGAGAACTGTAACCTGTTTTACTGTAAATTCAGCAAATCTTAAACACGTCATAGCTTTTGATAGACAAAAGATATTGACATGAAACTTTGACAATAGTCGTTTATCGTTGAAAGAAATTTGCTGATGTCATCAATTTTTGCATATGACGTCATATTTTTAATATGACGCGCCAAAATCAAAAAAATATTTTTGATGTTTTTGGGGCGCTTTAAATGAAAGCTTATTCTTTTAGCTTTCTAAATATGAAAACATATTTGAAAAATCTTTTTTCCTTCGGAAGATATGTGATTTTATGCAAGTATATGTATTTTCTCTGTACTATATGGTGACGTCATCAAGTAACCATAGCAACAATTACTTTTGGAGCATGGTTTTCTTACTACTCTTATTGAGTTGAGGACTAACTTCATGTCAAGTTAATATAATTATGCTATCCAGAGATATCGCCCCCCCCCCCTTCCCCCAGTACTGCCGAAGTCAAAACAACCCAGTACAGGTAGGGTTAATACCTAATCATTTATTTAACCTTAGACCTGGCAGGAACTTCTGAAGCACATGAAACCGTTTGCCATGATTCGAAATTTGGGTCTTATGACATCGAAAGGAATGTTTTGTGAAAAGAACAGCGAAGAAACAAACATTGTTGTAAATACTTTGAAAGATAAAACAAAGTTGAAAGATGTCCCTTCGATCAAGGTAGTGATCTTATCTTTTTCAGGATAGTTTTTTGAAGTCTTATACTAGCACCTTATTTTATATGCATTTGAATATTTAATTTCGCAAATTAAGCAACTTAGATTGACATTATCTCCTTGGAGACGATTTATACAAATTTCGGTCGATCGGGGACGATTATTTTGAATACTTAATATAGAACTTATAAAAAGCTTTTAAGTGAGTGCAAACTTGAAACTTTATAAGAGATATTGGGATATTTGTATCTCAATCAAAGTTAGAACATTTTGAAATAAAAAACCGAAAATAGACAAATTCGCTATAAGAAGGAGTTCGATTGTCTCATGATGTAATACACACAAGTATATGCGCACGCATGGATCCAAAAGCTGATCCAACTAATTGGATATCTAGGGATTCCGAGAAAAATGTGAAAATAATTTATATATTTCCTTTGTCTGATTCGGTATGATGTAAAAGAGCGACGAGATAATAATGTTTATTAACTTGTTTTTCGCTTTTTTTAAGCTTTTAACTGCTATAAAATATTATGAGATGGGTCACGGAGCACCAACTGAAAAGCGAACACAACAATCCGAAAACGAGAATAGAAACAAAGAAAAATTAAGTTGGACTCCCAATAAAGCTATCCAAAAAGCGTTATTTGAAGCTTTTCACATCACATTTCAGGTAATATTCGAAAGCGTTATTTGAAGCTTTCCACGCCACATTTCAGGTAACATTCGAAAGCGTTATTTTGAGCTTTTTACATCACATTTAAGTACCTATTTGAGTTATTATTTTTAACTATAAGTGAAATCCACCTCGATACGGTAGCATTGTGCAGATGGCTTCAGATCAGAGTTAAGGTACAGTTAGTAAACAGTTTCATACTTCTCCTTGATAAAACACACACAACGGTATTAACTGCCTGTGG
>JAUBWS010095809.1:0-11163 GCA_032270445.1 Darlingtonia californica | reverse complement strand
AATGAGCTAATTTCTCAAATTTAAAAATGGTTTCGAAAAAACATATCTTGATAAAAAAAATCAGGTACGGTGGAAACGGTACCAACCGTACCCGGTGCGGCGCCCCTATTTGTACGCAGTTATGCGCATGCGCTGATACAAAAGTTTCTAGGCGCTATAACAAAAATATATAAAAAGCATGGATTTTTTAGGGTTTTGGCACTACATACCAGTTTTTTATGCAAAAGTAATAATGGTAGACAGAAAAGTATTTCAATAAAGGAAGAAACACTGCGCGATGTGGTGGGTGAATGGAAGAACATGTCATTTTTATACTTTCTAATTATCTTTGACTGTGTTTTTGCCTCAGAAACCGCGTTTAGGACTGGGAATGACAACATAATACGTCACACGAAAATCGTCTATTCATTCGAAAAGAGGCATAACATGACAGATTTCTGGTTTCTCAAAAGCAGCGATGCACTATCCAGTTGTTTACTAGACCACTGGTTCACAAGATTAGCTGCTTTTTGACTAATATCGTACGTTTGTATTTTACAGACCCACAAACAAGATGGAGTTTTCAAGGTCTGGTCTGTAAATGCACACTTGTCACATGAAAATTATTGAACATATGGTAAGAATGTATTAAGGGATTGTGTCAAAAATATCGTTCCTATTCGTTCCACCCTATTCGTTCCGTTTGTACAAAACATTCGTTCCAAAGTAAACATTGAAACGAATATTTCGTTCCATTTACAGCCCCAATTCGCTCCGTGACATTTTCAATTCATTCCGTGACATTTTCAATTCGTTCCGTTAAAAATGCAATTCGTTTCCGGAAATGTTCAATTCGTTCGACAGTTTGGCGAATTCGTATCAAAAATTCGCATTGCGTATAACAGTTGGTGTCACTCTGGTGTTACATTTTTTACACCTTCAAATTGTTTATTTTTTACTTCCATATAACACCTGCAAACTAGCGTTTGTGGCAGCAACAGGAAAAGGCTCTTTGAAGCAGGATGGAAAGTCAAATTCCACAAAAATTTTCGTGCGAGACGAAATGAGAGACGAGCGAGACGAGTGAGAGACGAATGAGAGAGACGAGCGAGAGACGAGTGAGATACGACCAAGACGAGTGAGAGACAAGTGAGATACGAGCGAGACGAGTGAGAGACTAGTGAGAGATGAGCAAGACGAGTGAGAGAGAAATAAGAGACGAGCGAGACGAGTGAGAGACGAATGCGAGACAAGTGAAAGACAGGTGAAAACAAGCTAAACGCGGGAAACGAGCTAACGAGTGTAAAATAGCAAATTTAAAACGAATTGAATGCATGATATACAAGCAAAAAAGAAAAATAGTGAAAGACAAGTGACCCTGAGTAATTTTATGACGATTTCCCTAAACTTTCTTTGCAAATATTTGTTAAAAGATCTTTTTTCAAACTAATTTATTTGGCACACAACAATTAGTTCAACATCTATTAAACATAATCAATAAACTTTATCTACAGGCTCAAATTTGATTTTTATCTCTAATATGATTTTGTAATCCCCTCCCCCTAGATTACGGCATTGTAAAAAGGGGACTTAGATTTGGATTTGGATGGCATAGTGTTTTTTACCGCCCATCTAGGACTTGCTCAACTTACTAAACAGGTAGTAAGCTACAAGCAAAAGGGTGTGAACATTAAAGAAGGCGGAAAATATGCATAATCAAAGTTTTAACATACCTTCTCGGGGAAAAATGACCAAATGATGAAAGTAACTAAAATTCTCCCCGATTTTTATAACAGTTAAAATATTCACGATTTTATCAAAAATTTTATTTCGGTGACTTTAGGATTCGTAAGTGGTCTCCTGAAGCATAAACGATCGAATTTTATATGAAGTTAGAATTCTTCCGTTTTTTCATATTCCCTCTCTTCAGAGTACTGTAGTAGGTGAGTTTTGCAATTTGGAACAGATACTTTCCATATTCACACAGCAGTGTCTTTCCTTTAAGCTATATGTCGATTTTAGTTGATAGATGATTTAGTTGATTTTAGTTGATACTTGTAAAATGTTACGGTAGTTTTTTTCCAATCATGCCGTAACTTGAGTTAACGGCACCCTCTCTTGATGATCGTGAATAACAAAAACATCAGTGGAATTTGAACTAGACATAAATCTAACACCTATGCTGACATATTCCAGACATTACTGAACATTACTTGTTTGGGCCAGCTTGACAATTTCTGTGTTATCTCATGACATCAATTTGTTGTTGTCCGAAGTCCTCTCAAGGAAGTATTTAACAGCTACTCTAAGGTCCCGAATAAACGGGAAAAAAAAGGAGGTCGGAAAATTCTATACAGTTGAGAAAGGGGGGGGGGGGGGGGTACTCGACCTACTGACCATACAGGTAAGTCACACCCGTAAGGGTATCATTTTTCACCTATCCCACTAAGAGTCGCAAAATCAGTAAATTTTGAGTCAAAGAAATCAGGAATTGTCATAACATTTCTCGGGGTCGCTCGTCCTTTACTATTTTTCGATTTTGCTTGTATATTTTGTGTACTTTCTGCTCCATTTGCTCTTTTTCACTCGTTTAGCTCGTTATATAAAACCTGTCTTACATTCGCAATTTTTAATAGTTTTGGCGTCTAGGAGTTTTTAATTTTCACTTCTCTGGCCTGCAAGCTAATCTAGATTGGTTCGGTAAGTGAAATGGCATGGACCAAACATAAGGACTTTAAACCGATAAAAATGAACAAATAAATTAAATAAAACATTGATGTAATGAGACGCTTTAGCGTTGAAAACGTTGGCTCAGGGTGCGAAACGAGAATTATACTCACACGGCAGTACAGTGACTAGATACAAGAAATGAAATTTACTACGCTAATCAACTTTTCCGCGTGATTAGGGCTTGAAAATATCATCTATTATCTTTTTCCAACCATTTTAAATCGTCCTATAAGCTTTCGGGAATGTGAATGCTAGAATGATAGCAAAAAATACCATTAAAACAACACTGTTTACATGTATGATAAAACAATATATTGCTCGATCACACTACTTAGACTTAGCTCGGGAGCTATGATCTCCACGGATCTCAAGACGCATTTTGGCCTTATTAGGCCTCATCAATTGAGAATACCGTTTGCTAAACATTCAATTGCTTCAGTGGAGCTTGGTTGAAGTTGTTACTTCAAGTAGCTCGCCACAAGCCAAAAACTCGTGGTTCTCCACAAAGTTGTGGAGCAATACCGAAACTAAGAAAGTGAGCGTGAATCGAGCGAAAGCAACACGTGTTTGAATTCTTTGGAGCCACATCATCAAACTCTACAAAGTTATGTACCCTCCTCGCTCTTGTTATTTCATATAACTTTTATAAAACTATAAAGGTATTATGACATTTAGAACCATTTTTCTCTTACGTCATGAAAATAATTCATAAAAAATAAAATTTATTACGTACTAAAAATATCTAATTTTGTTTTTAATTCATATAATTTCAAGTGGTAATAAAATTGTATCCCGTATTCATTCATCTGCCGAATTTACTACTACTCTTTTGAATTTCTACACTGTCCTACTTGAAGCAAAACACTAGTTTTTCTATTTCTTTCTTTGCTCTCATGTTTGTGTAGTTTCTTCTTATCAGTTGGATCAACTGTGTTAAACCGCACTTAGATTTTGGATAAGTATAACTCCTGTCTAGCAATATCCGAAGGCTGAGAGGGTTCACTATTTCACAACTCCAATTTAATTTCACGCAACTCAAAATTAATTTCACACAACTCCAAATTAATTTCACGCAACTCCAAATCCATTTCACGCAATTTGAATTTTATTTCACGCAACTCGAGATCAATTTCACGCAACTCCAAATTCATTTCACGTTACTCCAAATTGATTTCACGCACGCATGTGGTCTTTTCATGGGGGTCCATAATTGTCGAATTGGTCAGTGTTTTCTGCAGTTTGGTCAGCTTGGCACGCGCTTATATTCACAACAAACAAATTTTAAAGTTGAAAGTGACTGTCTGCCATGCGGTCTGTATAACTGGTATGTCATAAGGTTGGACTGTTAGATGTTGGATACACACAATCAATTTTTTCTTGTTTGACTGGTTTTAAAGGCAGGCCGCGTTTATATCCAACAAGAAATGTTACAACATATTAACCCTATCCCATGGGGCGGAGGGGCTGGGGGTGGGCTTTTTGGCCCGCTGTCTGATAAATTCCTAAATAACTTCAAATTAAAAAAAGCCGGATACTTGAAACTTTTCCTACCTTAATATAATTCCATTTGACACATTTTCTGAATATTTGAGGATGACAGCTTGATCACGTGGGTAATTATGCTCAATTTGTTGAAATAAGGTGTATAAAATATCAATAAATTTTGTTACAATTGGGACTAAAATTCATTTGTTTATAACTTTTGATACAAATATGATATTGAAACTTTCAGCATTACTAATTATTATTTTCGAAATGGCGCGCCAAAACGTGATTTTTTATTATCAGTTTGCCTCTTCATTTTCATAAAAATCTGATGATTTGTGCATGAAAGCTCTTTCTTTTGTCAATACAAATTTTGCATTTTTTCGACATTTTCGAAAATACCGATGTGTAGAAGTGCTGACGTCAGCAGTTACCATAGTACTATATTAAAATTATTTTGCTACCTTTTAGAGCCACATTATGTAACACTATTAACCGTGCAAAATTTCAAGTGTTTAGTATGTGCCATAAAAGCCAGAAATCTCACTGCTGTAATGTTGTTTGTAGACTTATCTAAGACCTTTGATTCTGTCCAAGGGAAATAAAATGGATAAAATTATAAAGGCTTACGGGATACCCACTGAGATCATCAAAGCCATCACTATGCTGTATACTAACACAAAAGCAATTGTCAGATCACCAGATGGAGATCCTAACCCTTCGACATATGTGGAGGAATCTTGCAAGGTGACACATTAGCACCTTTCCTGTTTATACTCTGCCTAGATTATATACTACGCATTTCACTCGATATACATAATAAATTTGGCCTCACTATGAATAAATCCAGAAGCAGACGATAACCGGCTAAATATATCACCAATGCCAACTATGCCGATGATATTGCTTTATTTGCAGATAATATCATGGATGCCGAAAAACTTTTGCACCTACTCGAAGCCAGTGCTGCTTGCATTGGAGTACACATTAATGCAAAGAAGACTGAATTTATCAACACAATGGCAATTTCAACACACTCACCAAACATCCTTGAAGAGTGTCACTGAATTTAACTACCTTGGAAGCAACATAGCATCTTCCGAAAAAGATGTAGAAACCCGCATTGCAAAAGCTTGGGGAGCACTTGACAAGCTTAGAGCAGTATGGAAGTCAAATTTTTCTCATAATCTCAAGAGAAACTTCTTCAGAGCTGTAGTAGAATCTGTCCTTACCTATGGTTCAACTACTTGGACACTCACGCAAAATCTACTTAAACGTCTAGATGGCACCTACACCAGAATGCTGAGAGCTATTCTTCATATCTCCTGGATGGAATATCCAAGTATAGAAACTCCGTATGGAAATCTCCCTGCCCTCTCAACAACAATTGTTGAATCACGTATGAGATTCGCTGGGCATTGTTTTAGAAGCAAGGAAGAGTTGGTGGGTGAACTACTGCTGTGGACTCCCAAACATGGAAGAACAAATGTAGGAAGACCCAAGAAAACCTACTTTCAGCAACTTGCTGATGATGCTGGCTGTGAGACTGCGGAGTTGGAAGAACTAATGAGCGATAGAGATCTATGGAGAAATCGAATCAGACTGGTCCGGGAAACTAACCCGACCAGGAATGGTAAGGTAAGTATGTGCCATTCCTGAGATATTAGCAAAAGTGCTCGCCGCAGGCCAAAAATCTCGAAAGATCTAAATTAATAACGGGAGGGAGTATACGTTACCGTATTCGATAGAATTTCACGCTGCGGTGGTCATTTCTTCTTATTATTGTTTTCAGTTTCTAAGTTTATGCAAAAAGTTTTTGGAAAATTGTGTTTTGATTCCGGTATACTTAACCATTTTTGACAAATGAGAACTTTTTAAAAAAGATAGTTAAAAGCGGAAAAAACTGACGTTAGATATTTTTTCTAAAAGCGAAAATTGAAAATGAAAAACATAGATGAAAAAAATGAACTGTTTTTCTATTCATGATATTGCTTTCATCTTCGGCATGAAGAAATTTCAGTTTTAGCTGAGTTCAAATATGTAATTAATTTTTCAATTATTCATCTTCATTTTTCTTTTTCACTTTGCATATTTTGCAACACCAAACAGACACTGACTTTACTGACGATATCGCTCTTAGCATTGATTCTCTCTCCGATGCTCCAGTCTCTTTTACAATCTCTTGAACAAGCTTCAAATTGTGTAGGTCTTTACCTCAATGAGTCCAAGACTTAATATGTAAACAAGTTCCTGTCCAACAGTGATTTCATTATCCATACTCTCAACAATACGCTCTTAAATATGGTTTCTAATTACAAATATCTTGGGTCATACGTATCATCATCTGAAAAATATTTTCTAACTAGAAAGGGTATGGCTTGGTCAGCCTGTAATGATATGCGTAAGATCTGGTCATCAAATCTAAGTAGAGATTTCAAACTTAAAATCTTCAAAGCCACAGTCGAACCAATTCTACTATATGGCTCAGAAACCTGGACGTTATCAAAAAAGCTTAAGAGGTGGTTGGATGGAACTTACATTCATCTCTCTGTGAGAGCTCAAAATCTCTCGTGAAAGCATCATCCAACCAAAGTACAAATATATGGAAAACTACCACCTGTATCATCTCTTGTGTAAAGGTAGAAGAGTCCAGTTTGCTGAACATTATTCTAGAGCTGAAAACGAGGTAATCTCTCTCTTCTCCTCTGGTAGCTATCCTCACGCAATACCAGAACGCGCACAATCTCCTACCTTGATGTAATCTCCAGGGATACAGGCATCCAGCAACAAGACCTCCGTAATGCTATGATAGACCATGAAGTCTGGTGTAACTTATTAAATTCCATTGTCTCGACCACGGTCGAACAATCTATCTTCTTGTTACATTGTATGACTTTATCCAAATCATGGTCTTTGAATATTTCCTGCGAGTTCTTTTTTATTCTCGCTTCAATCTAAAGATTGACGTCAAAATTTGAAACTAAGGCCACGTTTACATGAGTGTTTCAACCCTCCCGAGGTGAGGTGAACTCAATTCGGTGTTAGTAGAACAATCTCAAAGTGTTTACATGTACAGGCTCAAAGTTCAAAGCGGGTTGAAAGTTACACCGGTGGTTATTTCAACTCGGTGCTATCTACCGAGTTGGAAGTAAAAATGTCGTGTTTTCTCGTGTTAACACTAACCGGTGTAAATAACAATAGAAAACAATAGAAAGAGAGCGACCCACAATTTATTCGGGTCGTAGGCGAAATGAGTTGAAATTGTCATGTTAACACTTTTTACCAAGGGAAATTTCAACTCGGGTATAACTCGGGTCGCATTCATGTAAACGTGGCCTTCTATATTGTTTTTGTATGATAACGAATCCATATTATTATTTTGAATTGAAGATTGTATGTAGCACATGAAACTGATATATGACTTATGTATCTACAAAAGGTCATGAACTAATGTTAACGGAAGAATTTGAGAAGAATTTAGACACCTAAACTTTCCTAAAAACCAGACAAAATTTTTGTGATGATATTTTATGTTTTGGTTGTTTTTATCATCGCGTTTAGGAATACTAGAAACTTGTAATTGAGAACACTTTAGGGGGTGTTCCAAAAAATATGTAGCCTATTGTAGAAAATGTCATGAGAATTCATCAAAAGTACCGCATCTCAAAACAAAGGAGAAACTAAAAATTTTCTATGCCAATGCTAATGACATTTTTACGAGAGGCTTTTTATGGGACACCCTGTAGTAATACTGAAAAAAGAAATTTAGCTTTTACGGCTAACTTGAACTTTTGCTAATCACACGTAGTAATTAGAACAAAGAAAAATGATGTTTGCTTAGTCCGGCTCGCTTTAGAATGTCCTTGTCTAAACTAACCTTGAAACAGCGTATGAAGGTTGACAAAGATAGATTATATTTCAATTCATTTAGATTTAATGATGGGCATGTTTCTATAATTTGATGAACTTTAAAACCCCTCCCTGGTGCATCAGTCTTAGAGATCTTAGAAATTAACAGTGAAAGGTCACTTTACTACAGATGTCCCAATGACCGGATCAAACCCACAACCATCGGATTACATTTCCGACGCCTTAACCACTGAGCCACTGCTCCAACGTGATCAAACAAAATCTGAAAATTGCAATAACTTCACATCTGTGTGATGTTTCTGACCTACAGACCTCCAGTTCGGGTTTTTGTGTTTTCTTTTTCAAAATGTACGAGATTTTAACATTCAATCCATATGATTTCAACCATCTCAATAACTTTACAATCCTGGGAAGGCTCTTACTTTTAACACATTGACTGCCAACCACGAGTATACTTGTCATTCCTCGGTCAAAATACCGAACCAACTTCAAACAGCCATAAGTTCTAAACAAAAACACTTTTTTTTTTTTTTTTTCTCTGTCGATTGAAGTAATCATATGTCAATTTTAGAGCCATTTTAGCTGAGCAAAAGCTGTTGAAACGTAAGAGGTTTTTCAAATGAGCATCCTTTAATTACCTTAAGTACCAAAATCATTCAAATAGATAATGTTTTATTTTTGGACCAAAAATACCTGAAAACAGGTATTTAACAGGTATTTCTGGTATGATGATTGAAAAATAAACATCCTTTTTGAAATCACAACCCTTTAATTACCTAAGGTACCAAATTTCATTCAAAACGGACGTTTAGATCTGAAATTACCTCAAGGATCCGGTTTTTCTAAAGGTCCTGGTCCGGGTTCGGGGCCGGTAAGTAAAGTATGCCTTTTGCGACTTGCTTTTGAAGTGTACGAGATTATTATGCGTACTTTACTCTTCTTGAAGACTCATAACGTCCGGTATCCGGTATGGGAAACAGATTGGTTGGTTGCAGCTGTCAAGGTACAATATGCTGCTGTTTCAATTCCTTTCTAACTTACGACTTTACTTTTCAAGCTCTTAAAGTATTGCAAACTAAATCTGAAACTTAATAAATCTCGTAAAACAAATTTTTAACTATTTCCTAACAGTTTATTTTTCAACTAACAATCGGTAAAATAATACACCAACTCACAACTCGTAACCCGTAACTCACAACTCGTAACCCGTAACTCACAACTTGTAACTCGAGGGGTTATATACTCAAAATATAGCGTACAAGAATTTTTGATTTTTTTCGTAATTTTCTTTGTGATTTTTCGGCTAAAACTTACTGAGTGATTATTAATTTTTCTGTGACTTTTTTGTGGACAAGATCTTTTTCAGAACTTTACCCTCGTTGTAACTAACCATATCACATTATTACCTGGAAGAAACCTGGGGTTGATATCGAAAGTTGAATCTTGTTTTGAATAACTTTAAAAAAAGCAATATAAACATATTTCACGTGATCGTATCCGCCATTATGAATTGAAGCGCAACGACATTTCGCGCGGGCGGACAGAATTCATAATTGGCGCAATTGAAATGACCGTGACCCTATCACACAAAAAATTTCGGACAAAAGTCATGAAATTTACGGGAGCTGACGAAAATTCTGTCCAACATAAACGTTTGACCATTAAAATATTTTGTTGCTCTACAACATTTTATAAACATTATGATTGGTATGATTTTTATCTAAAATTCTATTTTTGAAAAATTGAATATTTGTCACTGACGACAAAGTTTGTCCGACATTTTTTGTTCCGTAAGGTGCGTAGCGAAAGCTTCATGTTAAACAAGTTCAAAAATTGACAATTTTTTACAAGCATTTTCTGAGCAAATTTTAACACAAATAATCAAATTATTTTAAAATGATGCTGTTGGGTTAATTTGCATAACCAAACAAAAGTATTTGTCCGTACTTCTCGCCTAAAGTGATGTAACCTTGGTCCCAATGGTCAAAAAAGAAACAAAAAACTAAAAAAAAAGGAAGGAAAGTTTGAGTAAGAATAACGATTTTGAGAACAACAGTTTTAAATAAAAGACCTACAACGGACGAAAAATATTTGTTGGGAATTGTATCAATAAAACTTTACACTTTGCAACTTTAGGAACTTTATCATACTAAAAGATTAAGATTTCACAAGATCTTGTGAACGGCTCATCTGTAAACCTTTCATTACGATTACCCAGAAAAATTTGGATGTACGTCTCAGAGACGTCGTTATGACAATCACAACATTTAAAAGACATTTTGGTAGAAATTAAAACGTTTATATTCTTTGTTCAAAAGCCGTCTTTGAGACATTCAGAATGTTCAATTTAGGACATTCAATACCTTAATATCTCTTTAAGATACTCGGCACTCAGAATATTTAACAGATGTCTTCAGTATTCAAGACTTCCAAAAGACGTCTTTAAGACATTCAGAACATTCAAAAGACATCTTTAAGACATTCAGATTATCCACAAGTTTGAAGGCTAAGAAGAGTTTAATACTTTTTCAATATTAATTAACACATAAGGGTAAGGCAACAAGGAGTTTAGCTTCGAGAAAGGCCTTAAACCAAGGAAGAGGACCTAGCTCGAACTTTTTAGGCGTTTTGTCCACCCCTAGAAAAATTTTTTACCCCCCCCCCCCCTACTACCTTAAACTATTAAGTTTTGAAATCCTACTTCCTCCTTCAAGAGGGAAAACTCAAAGGATAGTTTGTGAAGATTTCTTTTTCCGTATTCAAGTTATCGCAGAATAATTCCAGAATTTTTTTATGATTTTATATAAAGAGTAAAAACTGGGTAAAAGGTTTCAAAAATGTAGACGGAAGTATTCGTTTATCTTCCTATTTATGCAAACCCTTTGATTTTTCTTAGTTGACTTTACTAGTAGTTAAAAAAATGTTTTTCAAACAAAAGGACTTTGCAAAGTACATTAGGTAAAAATTAGACATAGGACAAGAACAATTGACTTAGCAGATCCTTGAAATTTATGTTGCTTTGTACGGTGGCTCCTATCTGCCATAGAAAATATGACTTTTAGAAAAAAAGTGTGAAAATTAAAGTTTTTGATCCATACA
>JAUBWS010095798.1:0-11165 GCA_032270445.1 Darlingtonia californica | reverse complement strand
CCCTACTTTGCCGGCAACCAATGGCCACAAAAGCACAGGACGACAATTCAAATAAGATGTGAAATGACGTAATGACTAAAAAAACCTGAAATTCTATGAAACTGGCGACAACCACCAGTTCATTTCTTAATTTAGGGGAAAAGCTGTACCACAATTTTGTTATCATAAATGCGCTTCTAAAAATACAAAGTTCGATTTCGATATTTTCATGATTTTTTTAATCCGACATAAATCACTGAAAAATTCATTTTACATTGTGACGTATTAGCTGAGAAAATTAGAATAGCACAGGTACTCTGAAATTTCATTTTTTATGCACTTTTCATGAAAATTTCAATATCGAACGGAAATTGGTGGGGAAAAGTTGCGGTGTATTTTGGACGTGCCGTAACTCGCCCGAGTTGATTGTGTCAACTGTTTAGTAAAATGCACTACTGTAATAAGGTTTGAAAATACAAGAAAAAAGCCTTTTCTTTTAGGGCTAAGTCAAATTTCAGCTACATACATGCATTAAAAATAACCAAGGGAACAAACTTTGGAAATTAAGAGTATGACCTAAATACATACAAAAAATGTTGCAAATGGACAACGATATAAAGCCTCATCAATAATTTTAAAATATGTTTTGTATATATATATATATATATTTATCAAAAAAGGCAAAACTTTACTGCTTCCTTCCACCATCTTCATGATCATGTCAAGCCAGAGCTGCTTTTCATTCGATATCAATTGAGTAAAGCTTGGTATAATCATATTTGGTTTCAATATATCCATGCTTTCTCAAAAGATAGAACTCAATTCCGTTCAGAATGATTACCAACAGCAAAAGTCCAATGCTAAGACCAGACAATACTAACGGGGACCCAATCGACTCCTTCAATTCCAAGGTTGGGATGATTGCCATTGAAATCTGCCTCAATTGGTCATCCATCATTTTTTGTTCCTCGCTACCATTAGTAACGCTTGAATTCATGACATTGTAGCCAGGGTTACCATCATCACGACCACCATATCCACCATGGTTTTTGTGAGATGATGTTAGGATGTGCTTCATTTTATAAAAATCCTCCTTGAATTTAAAATTGCTATCTACCATTCCAAATGCAGCAACAACAAAAATACCTAAGAAAATTTTTTTTTTTTTCTATAAGTGACACTAATAAAGCCAAGAATTTTACTTCGCATTCATACAAAACTGGAGAATTAAAAAGAGTTTTGCTAAAATTGCAATTTTGGCAATGTTACTCTACCCTTATGGAATTTAGAAGATCAATTGAGGGTTGAAATGTGACGTTTCGAAAAAATTGGGCTTTAAGTTAAGTCAAAGTTTGTACAACAATAGAACACTTAATCTAGTCGTATGAAGCGAAAGGCCTATTAAAAAGTAATTATGTGTAGGCTTTATGACTGGTTAACACTTTTTCATGGTCATCCAATCACAAGTTCAATGTGATATACTTACAGGAAATCAATACAAGAATGACTGTTGCAAAAACACTTTCTTTCTGCCATTTACAAAGCTTTACCAGGAGGACCAAAACAGCCAAAGCTACACAAAGTATAGCAAAAAACATGCAGACTCGAGCATTTTGCAAAGCTATAATGATAACATGAAAAGCATTGGACAAAGTGGAATAATTATCCTTTTAACCCCATTATTTAATCATTAACGCTATTCCTCATGAGTTGTTATATGCACCTTGGTTTAACAAGGGAGGAGGATTACTTTTCTAATGGCTAACGTTTGATTCACTCTCAAAGTGACTATGATTTTGGCGTAGAGATAGCAGTTGATGTGCAGTTTCAAAAAATATATGTTGGTGAAACGTTTCAATAGATGATTTCAAAATGATCGGAAAAAGCGCCAAAAATGGTTATCCAGAAAGATTTCTGAGACAACTCTTAACAAGCAAGAAATGTTTCTGCCTTTTTTACTATTTGATTTATGACAAATAGCGCTTTCAGCCCTTTTCTTAATGAGTGAGGGACTTTATGATTTAAAAATTATTACAGCACTTAAATTCTGAAGTTTTCAAGACAAAATATATGGCAAAAAAAAGATTGTTAGGTCCAGTAATAACTAGATAGAAACCCACCTGCTCTTTTTTATGAGAGCTATGAACTTTACCGAGGAGAACTATAGACTTAAAAGCAAGTCTAATCCACAAAAAAATCAGGAAACCAGCAATATCGGATATTATGGGAATAGCTCAAAGAAACGGACTTTACGTTTCTTGTCAGTATAAATATCACAGTCGCTGTTTTTGACTTTTTTCGTTAAAAAGCAGATTAGTTAACTAATCTAGTGGAGCTAGTGGCCTATAATGAGACAAGGAGGTTTTTTAACGAAGGAGAAAGAAAGAAAGAAAGAAAAAGGGGCTGTATTATTATCCAAGTTATCTAGTACCTTTATCTTGATCGTTGAAATTTATCATGGATACTCCACTGGGTACTCCATATTTTTGAGGTTTTGTGAAGAAGTCGTTTTTTAGACACCATTTTATTTCTGGTATTGCCAACTGTATGGGATTTTCATATCCCTTGTAGGTGAGCATAAAGCATGTTTTCTGCAAAGCACAGTGGGCCTTCATATCAATAGACATATCGCCACTCTCAAGTATGGCATAATATTGGTTTATTAGTTGTTGCATAGGTGCAGAGTCTGGTGGTAGGTAGGAACTTGTTATGTTTTTGTAAACTTCCAAATATTCCTTACGAAATTTCACAGACATTTCCTCTCTCATCCAGTCTTGCTGGAAGATTGATGTAATGAGGAGGAAACCAGCTACCAAAAGAGCAATTAAAATAAAGTACTGAATTTGTTTCTGCATAAGTACCATTTCTTCCGTAAATCTATTTGTTGTTTCAATACAGCTTTTAGTTTTAAAGATCTAAAAATTGAATTTTCAGATTTAGATGAAACCTGTACAATGCTCTATCAACAGTAGACAACGATCGATGTACCGTCGGGCCTCCGGAACAGTGGTTTGGTACTGAATAATTAAGCCTATAAGCAGAAAAGAAAAGTTTCCATTTAACTCTTTCATGCATAAGTTCCTCACAGCCGAAGTCCGAATAGGGTTGATACAATTTCGATTGACATATTCAGAAAAAAACTTGAGACAAAAGCGTTACTTCTCCAAGGGAATATAAACAACACCTCAGAAGTTATGACGAAAATTCTTTTTATTTGATTTAATTGATGAAGTCATCGAAAGCATCATTTTGGTATAAAAAAACGTTTGGATTTTTTATAATGCATTAGGTTTGATGGAGAAAAAAGTGAGCTAATACTGCTAAAACGCTCTACCATATGGTACATGACTTTGAAGAGAACATCTTTTTTTGAAAAAAAGGTTTTCATCAACAGTTATGATAGAATGTCTTAAATTATTTACCAAGAAAGCTCTCCCCCGTCAAAACAACAACAATAAATGTTTCCCAATTTATCTTATTGTCCTGATCCGACCTGTTTTCGTATGATAATTTCTTGGAAACATCCTGAGTAGTCCACGTGGTGGCCCAGTTGGATTTATATTGGCTCTACCGATACTGGTTTTGGTTTTGGAGAAGGGTGGCATAAACAAAAGTCTGATATTTTTAGTGCATCTAAAATATTCATCTGTAAGTATCGAGCTGTTCTCATTAGGGTCAGGTTTCATTTATCCTGCGGTAAGTTTTCGTCGGTCATTACCCGCCTCCCAAGAGACTGATATGTTTCTTATATAATTTAATAAATCTAATTTCCCTGAGATATGGCTTATAAATGTCATGATTGAACATAGCCTGCTAGTGTATGAAAACCCTGCACTCTACCTTCCATATTCCTCTACTTTTCAAAGTAAAAATCCAAATTATAACTAAATGATAACAATAACATGTAAGTCACTTGGTACAATTTATTTCTCCGAACAGCTTTTAGAAAAAACTTTCCATAAAAAATCTGTCACTACAGTTATCTCCATAGTCAATTTTTCCATGGTGAACAAACAAACAATCAAACAACAAACGTAATGATGTGGTTTTTCAATTCTTAAATTCCGCGAATTGTTGCAAAAAATAGTACGCAAGAAGATTATTCACAGAAATGTATTTTGATTTAACTTAACTTAACCATAAATTACATTGTAATTACTAACCTCATTTCACTGTGTTGAATTAAGCTCAATCTCTCATTACAGATCGGCCTGGAGAAAGTTCAAGTTTTGATTTCTTTCGACTTTCTTTAAGTACCGTATTTGACTTACTTGCTTTGAAGCAGGTCTTGAACATAGTACTCTGGCGGGCTATAGGTCAAGTATATCTACTATTCAGAAACCGATTGGTGGGATAGCTGTCGGTAAACATCCACGGGTTTCTGCTTTGTTAGCAGGTGTACTCAACAGGATATTTCCACAACCAAAATATAACTTACTTCGTATGATAATTTCTTGGAAATATCCTGAGTAGTCCACGTGGTGGCCCAGTTGGATTTATATTGGCTCTACCGATACTGGTTTGGTTCTAAAATTCTCTTGGTGATCTGGATGACAACTAGCAATCCTTATGGCTCTTACTTCAGCTTTCAGAGAGCTTGAAATAGTTCCATTGGATATAATAAAGATATAAAGATTTCTGGTCAAACATCATTCACGATACACATTTTCCTTGGTAAAACCAACAAAAATTGATAAACCTGGCAAGCAGAAGGCCTCCAATAAAATTTCTTCCGTTTATTGAGAATAAGAAACTTTGTGTGTGTTCTTGTATTGACACATATCTAAATCGTACTGACTTGTGGATAAAAGAGGAAAATCAGTCACTGTTAAGTTTTGTAAAACCTCATAAAGCTGTGAAATCATGTACAGTAGTAAGATGAATAACTTAAATTTTGTCTCGATAAGGGTTGATGTAACATTTTTTCTGGCCATTCTACAAGAGCTGCCGCCTCGTCTAAGGCAAAGTCTGTGGTGTCCAAATTAAAGAAATAAAAAAATAAAAACATAAGCTCCAAAGATCCTACAGACTCTTTTCAAAGTTCCATTTTAACTTTTAAGAGAGTTTGAAGCTATGACCTTAAAGGTCGAAGGGCGGAAGATAAACCAGTATTAGATCGTTGGGGAGTGTGTTTATTCATAACGTCTAGATGCAATTTCACAATCTTCAATTTCATATCATAAAATCACCACCCAACGATTTAATACTCCCTCCCTCACCATTCCTAATAAACTTTTTTTCTACGTTTTAGGTCGTGGTAATGTTATTTGAATCGTGGTGATAGAAGGCGTGGAACACATTGATTTATGCAAAAATCAAAATTAAAAAAAAAGAGTTGATTTAGTGATTGAAGTCAACTTTTGTATCAAAATACATATTGTATAAATGTTCCAAGTTTTTTCTTCGTAGTTATTTCGTTTTGAATTGAAATATTTTAAAAACTTCACTAAGCTAATAAAATTTCGATCAAAGTACATAAAACGAGTATGTTTGAAATTTATTTAAGAACATTTTGATCACAATTCTCTAAAGTTTGTACCAGAAAAAAATGTATTTTATAGTTTGAAGTTGTGACTATCGACTTTAAGGGCGAAGGGCGGAAAATAAAGTAGTATTAGATCGTTGGGCGGTGATTTTATTCATATCATCTAGATTGAACTGCGGACACTTCGCGGCCTTTTACAATCTTCAATTGGGTCTACTGCTGAATAGTGGTACGAACATGGCGGATTTTTTTACAAAAATTTGCATTAAAAGCTGTCGCAGTGCCATTAGAGATGCGCACTCTTGTTTATTGTTTTATTAGCTCATTGATTTGACATTGACAGGATAGTTTGATGCGTTGACCCTTGCAAAATTTATAGAATATTTACGGGACAATTTTTTTATTTCCCCAAATTGTTAGTCCATCCTTGACCAAACGTAAAATAATAGCATTCCTAATTTTGAAATGGAAATCCTTAAAATTAGTGAAAATTGATTTTACAGGTAATAATATTTTCTGCATTTGAAATACAAAATTTTAATTCTCAAACAAAACGTTACACGTATGTTCTGGAAAGCAATGTTGTTTTGAATGACACGATCCATCCAATCTGCACTCGGTATATTTTTTAAATGAATTATCAAATTTAATTTAAGAGCCTTTTTGTGACCCTATTTTGAATTGTTGAATGAAAAATTTATGAAGCGTTTTCTAGAATTTTTTTTCGCTTTTGTATTAATTAAAATATTGAAGGTTCATCCAGCTGAAAATGAAGCCGTACAATAGATAATAATACCATAACGAAATTTTCCAACCCTCCTGGTTCTTCCGAGGGGGGGGGGGGGGGGGGGGGGGGGGGGGGGGGGGGGGCGGGTTATTAACAACCCCCCCCCCCCCCCCCCCCCCATTGTTTGAGTCCCTAGACTATGTATTATTAATAGCCATAATATTTGTTCGATTCTTTTGCCTTGCTTATAAATCTATTTGCTATCTTGCTATATATTTAGTAATCATTTTCAATAAATTAGACCTGTCCACTGCTTATTTATTATTATTTATGTTTTTGTTTTTTCGCGCTTTTTGATAACACCCTACTTTGCCGGAAACCGATGGCCACAAAAACACAGGACGGGTAAACGGGCAAACCTCGTCAGGGCATAACTGCCATTATAATCTGCGTCATTTTTTCCAGTATCATTTGTTGCTCCTTGCTACCACTGGTAACGCCATCGTTACCGCCATCACGTCATCGACGACCCCCATACCCACCATAGTTCTGGTTAACTGATGTTAGACTGTGCTTTATTTTATCAAAATCCTCCTTAAATTTAAAATTACTATTCACCACTTCTAATGCAGCAACGACAAATGTACCTAAAAAAATAATTATTTGTTTTTATATATCGAACACTAATAAAGCCTGGAATTTTGCACCACATTCATACAAAATCGGAAAAATAAAAAGTGTTTTGTTAAAATCGTAATTTTGGCAATGTTATTCTACCCTTATGGAATCTATAATTTCCGTTTCCCTCAGTCGGGAGTGTCCAGACTATTTTTGGAAAATCTCAGTAATAAAGAGCTTAAGCTTTTGGCTAGATTAATTGAGGTTTTAATAATGATGTTTTAGGAAGATTGGGCTTGAAGTTAAGTCAAAGTCTGTAGAACAGTTGAACACTATGCCGTTAATGTGGTCGTATGAAGTAAAAAGCTAAAAAAGTAAGAAGTAATTATTTGTAGGCTTTATGACTAGTTAACACTTTTACATGGACATACAATTACAAGTTCAATGTGATATATACTTACAGAAAATCAAAACCAGAACGACTGTTGCAAAAACACTTTCTTTATGCCATTTGCAAAGCTTTAGCAGGAGGACCAAAACAGCCAAAGCTACGCAAAGCATAGCAAAAATTATGCAGACTCGAGAATTTTCCAAAGCTATAATGATAACATGCAAAGCATTGGACAAAGTGGAATAATTTCCCTTTTAACCCCATTATTCAATTATTGACGCTATTTCTCACAAGATTTTTTTATGTATTTTGGTTTTACAAGGGAGAACTTTTGATTCACTCTCAAAGTTGCTAAGATTTTGGTGTAGAAATAGCAGTTGATGTGCAGTTTCAAAAATTTTCTTTTGATTTTAGAAGATCAAAACATAACTTGCTTGGAGATAAAAAAAAACCTGGCAAAAAAAAAGATTGTTAAGTCCAGTATTAACTAGATAGAAGCCCATCTGCATTTTTGTAAGGAGGGCTATGAACTTACCGAGGGGAATTGTAGACTTAAAAAAGCAAGTTTATTCCACACAAAAAAGTCAGGAAACCAGGAATATCGGGTTATGGGAATCAACGGAACGGATTGTTTTTCGTTTCTAGTCAGTATGAATATCACTGTCGATGTTTTGGACTTTCTTCGTAAGATAACTAGAATAAAGACAGGAGGCTTTTTTGAACGAAGGAGAAGAGAGAAAGAACGAAAGAAAGGCTGTAATATTATCTAAGTTATCTAGTACCTTTAACTTGATTGTTGAAATGCCCCATGGATACTCCACTGGGTACTCCATATTTTTGAGGTTTTGTGTAAGAAGTCGTTTTTTAGACACCAATTTGATTCTGGTATCGCCAACTGTATGGGATTTTCATATCACTTGATAGTGACCATAAAGCATGTTTGCTGCAAAGAACAGTGGGCCTTCATATCAACAGACATATCTACACTCTCCAGTATGGCAAAATATTGGTTTAGTTGTTGACTAAGTATTGAGTCTTGTGGTAGCATGGAACTTGTTATGTTTTTGTAAACTTCCAAATATTCCTTAGGAATTTTCACAGACATTTCTTCTCTCATCCAGTCTTGCTGAAAGATTGATGTGATCAGGAGGAAACCAGCCACCAAAAGAGAAATTAAAATGAAGTATTAAATTGGTGTCTGCATTTTCAAGTATAATTTATTCCTTCAATGTATTTGTTGTTTTAATACAGCTTTTAGTTGTTAAGATCTAAAAATTAAACTTTATGATATAGATGTAACCAGTACAATACTTTAACAACAGTAAACAACGATCGATGTACCGTCGGGCCTCCGGAACAGAAAGGATAGTTTCCATTTAACTATTTCGTGCATACTGTACAACAAATAAATGTTCATATATTCTGAACGTTAAGGCTTTTTCGATTGAAATATTCAGAAAAAAAACTTAAGACGAAAGGGTTGATTTGAGCCTCAGAAATTGTACATGCAAATTTAGAGAACAAATTTCTTCTAAGGGATGAGAGAAGGTCTCACTATGAAAACCAACCATCAAAAACAGAAACACCAACCATTCATAACATATTAGAGTTTCCCGAAGCTAGGCGGGTTAGAACGATAGGATAAAAACGTACGAATTATTACATTATATGATTATTACACGAAAATGACACGTAATTTTTTCAATCCGCGTTAATAAGTACCTACTCTATAGAGTGTGCCAAACTTTCGTTCTATCTGTACAGGTTTGTCCGTCTGTGTGTCTGTTTGTTACAGCAGAGGTCAAAGAATTGAAAGTATGGAAATCAGTGATGTTCAAACCCTTATGGGATATTGAAATATTGTCGTTTTGTAATATTCAGTTTTCTTCCATTTTATTCTGTTCCATTATATTTATCATAAAAAAGTTGTAAATGATTATTACACGAAAATGACCAGTAATTTTTTCAACCCACGTTAATAAATGTACCGCGCTTTTTTTGTGTAATAAGGTAGTTGACCATGCATGTTTAAACAGGAACTTTTAGTCACGCAACCTATTGAGTTTGAATGAGTTTCTACAATACGACACTTTTCTACCACGCATCATGCGATGTATTTATTTTGTAATTTATGCTGCGTCTAATTCAAATATTTAGAAAAAAGAATTCAGTAACGCATATGCGCTGTTTAGACCAAAACTTTCATTTGAGGTCGACCTTAATTATTAAGTCTGGCAAAGGTGAGTCAAGTATCCAACGATCCTGAAATACCAAATATCTCTTCTTTTTTTCCAGGAAGGTCACTTTGACAAAAAATCTAGCCAAAGCGAAATAGTCTCAGAACAGTTCATAAACTCGAGGAAACTAATTTTTTTAATCAAAAAATGTAAAAATCCAGCTACCCAAAACACAAAATATATTTTCTTCTTATCAAGGAGATCCAAACGAAATCTAGCAGGCACCAGGAAGCCGAAATTTTCGGTCGAACACATCAAATTTTCCAGCAAAGTGTGAGATATTCTCCGTACATATGTAAATTTCTTGGAATAACATGTCTTCTGAACAGAAGAGAACAATATTATAGCAAGTTGTATGAGGGAATATGAACTACATCTACTGTCTTGCAGCTATCAGATCAGGGGCAGATTTAAGGTTTGCAACACTCATGTTGGATTAAGTCTTTCACATTTAAAAGACTCTCGTCGGAAAATGATCTAGTTTTTAGCAAATTTGATTCTTGTACTGCAAAAAATTTATGTGTTCAAAAGACGTAATTATGATTTTATCAGCTCAAATTTAATTAATTCTCATTATTTGGAGATACAACTTCCTTATAAGGAAGAGAAAACACAAATACTCTGTACATACTCTTATGCTATGAACTTGACATTTTGCAGCAATTACAACTGAACTACACGTTCCGCAATCAACACGTTGAGATGTTTTTAACAGCGTTAAATTCTACCAAACACGATCCCATAAGCTACCGTATATGGTAATACTCATTGCAGGATTTCAGTGAATAAGTCATTACCACTCAAAACATCAGTAATTTGTTCGTAAACACCATAATTTCTTCTATCTTGACCCGTATTCGGATGTATTTCACGTTGTGTTTCTAAGGCTACGCAAGACGCCCGCCCTTGGTAACTATGAAAATTTCATCAGGACTGGTGAAGTCTCTACTAGCAATGGTCGAAATTTTCCACGATTAAAGAATCACTAATATGTATGTCAATCGTCATTATTTTTAGATAATTGTATTTTAATCTGCTTAAAAACATTCTATCCAATATTAAAAACTGTAAGTAGAGTATTTTGTTGATAGAAAAAAAATACACGAGTTTGCGGAAAAAAGCAGTTCATTGACAAACTGTAATAGTAGTTGTAGCTCTCAGTTTTTGTGTTTCATGTGTTGTTTTATTTTTGCTGATAGTTTTTATCCACAATCGGAGATTTCAATCAGGAAATTTGCAGGGATAAATGATTTTCTTTTGAACGGTTGGATTCGAATATTGGCACTCAAACATAAAGCAGTCAGAGAGGAAGTTTTGCAAAATATCAATCGGAAGGCATGTTTTCTCTAGAAGTTCATATGTGTTCAGGGAATATTTAGTTGGAAATTTTAATATTTGGCCGAAAATTTTGGCTCCTGGAAAATATGGATGTGCTCTAAGACTATTTCATACCTGCTAGATTATTTTGGCTTTCCTAAAAAATAAAGTATAGATATTTTGTGGTTTGGCAGCCTCCTGGATGTTTACGTGTTCAGTCTGAAATTCTAGTCTCCTGGAGAATAAGACAATAAAACCTGTTGGAGTTTTTTGGCTTTCCTGGATAAAACAAACAGATAGTTACTTTGTGATTCAGGCAAATTGAACTCTCCTGCTTCAGGGGCGGATCCAGCGATTTTGGTGACCTTGTGAAAATTTCTGATGCACTTAGATTAGTGACACGCGAAGGGC
>JAUBWS010095787.1:0-11165 GCA_032270445.1 Darlingtonia californica | reverse complement strand
AACAGTTAAAATAGTATAATAATATAAATATATAAAGAATAAATTATCCTCTTTTGAGGGATGTTCAATATACTGTAAATGCTAATATCTTGGCAGTATAAATATTACCCTATAGGAAAAAGTGCAGTGGCAGCCTGGCCAGGTGGGAAGTGGGGTAAGCAGAGCGCTGCAAATCAGACGTTGCAATAACCTTAGGGGTATATACTAGTTGACGTGGAAAAACTTTTTCCGAAATGCTAAAAGGAAAGATGTATTCTGTTGCGTATCAATCAATATCACTTGCGTTCATAAAATGCAGTCAACATTTAAGAAAAGCGTCAGTTACGTGTTATTTTAGAAGTTAGTAGGGTCTTTTTCTGCTTTACAGTGTTGAATTATTTTTCACCTCAACGATATTGGTGCCTTTGTAAAATAAAGAAGTACTTAATACGCTAGGTTATCCTCAGCTGATAGATTAAGTGCTTTCATGTTTCAATGCTTATTCTTCACCACTTCTATCTTTTCGCTTAACATGAGGATTTCTTTCCAATCTGATCTCTGGAATTTATTGATGATCTTACTTTTAACGTTTCATGAATCCATCGGTATTTATAACACTATGCTTAGGGTTTAAAAGGGTGAAGTCTCCCCCCTCCCAATTATTTTGGTCAACTATATATTTTTCTTAACAAAGCAGAAGGAATATTTATATACCTGTTTATTTATAGACATGGAACAATTTTTTTGCTGAAAAGTGAAAGTAATATCTTTTCTATAGCTATCTACACATCCAAATAAAAATTTTTACTACCGTTTACCATTTTAAATCAGAAGGACCTTCTTCTTTTAAAAATATGAAGATAATACATTTTCCAGCTATCTACACATCAAAAAACCTTTAAGCAGAATAAATTCTACTGTCAGTGCCAATAAGGGACATCAGCATTTAGTGAGGGCCTGGGAATTCATTGCTACACAGCCGTTTTGATTGGTTGTTTGGTTCTGAATAAAAGGGCCCTATAATGGAAAAGAACAGAGGGGTCCCATTTTCTATTTTCAGTTTTGCCCCAGGGGAAGAAATATGCCAGGCCACCACTGATAGAAAATCCTATAATTCTATCCTGGGGGAAGGATGTGAACTGAATTTGCAACATCATTATTTTTTTTTTAAAGAAACATTAAAAAAAAAGAAGGGAAAAAAACAGAGTTTTCTACCTTAAAACTTTTAAAGCTGTTCATTGAAGACATTGAAGTCATAATAAAATTCAGGTTTCAGTCATAAAAATATAACGTTTTTATCCATGCAGTAAAAAGTTTATTTCTATCCTTCATTTCAGTTTCAATATATCTTTTCAAAATCAAAATTTCACGAAATTGTTCCACACTTCAAAATCATTCAATTAGAAAATTGAAGCAAAAATAAAAACAAATTTTAAGAAATTGAACTTTTATGTCAATGTCACTTACTAGGTCTTATGATTCTTTATATATATGTTATAATTGATGGAAAGCAATTCCTGTCAGTCTATTCTACGTAATACATTGATCAATTACCAAAACTTATTCACAGCCCTGTAACCTAACACCAACAAGCTTAAAGTACGTTCTAAATCTGACAGTGAGAATGTATAAGCCCATGTTGACTAGTACATTTCTTGATACTTGATCACTAAAAGCATATTATGCAGTCTTGTCATTTTATGGCGTGCACATGCCTTCAGGTTCATGTATCCTCACACACCTCCAGCTCTTTTAATCCAGCTGTCAGTAGGTCGGCAAATATCACAAAATCAGGTTGGTTTTGACAAAACTAGCTCGGGTTTCAGGTTGGCTTTACTTTAAGGCTATTTTCTTGTGCATAATTGCAAAGCTGATAGACTCTCTAGAGAGGTTAAATTTACAATCGTAGAAATAATCTTTTTGTGCTTGCAATTAGTAGCATGCCTAGAACCATGAAATAAAAATATAATATCGATAATATGGTGCCGTGCTGCTCAAATAATAGCTCAGTTGGTCAGAGCAATAGAACTAGAAATGCAAGGTACTGGGTTCCACAAGGTTCTTGGGCAGACCTTCCTACTGACTTAGTTGCTTAGCAATGGTATCATTATAAGCTGGGCTTGACATCACATTGTACCATTTACATATGATCAAAGTAATGGTTGATATGAATATTTTTATATATTTCTGTCCTTCAAAATCTATAGGTTGAAACATAAATGGAATAAAAGCAGTCAAGGAAAATCTAGATAAAGAAGGTTTCACAATACGAAGCCAGAAGCCCATACACCTTCCAGATACCTTAGTAGAAAAGAGCATGGCATTTTTGTATTGGACCCACAGCTACATGTCTTTTTAAAATATGCCTTATTAGATTCAAAACACTTTTAAAACAGGAGTCTATACAGATGCTGATTGGCTTTAATAGGTCCAGCGTGGCCACTCAAAATCAAAGATGAAATTCAAGTATATTCCAGTACATTTTCAAGTATATTTTTAATGTTCAAGTACCTTCTAAAACACATCTACTATTGAATCAGTTCAGCTTGCCAAAACTTAAAGGTGCCGATGGATTTTCTACAATTTTGATAAATAGCTTATTTTAATTTCCATTTATGCAAAATATTTTACAAAAAGGTTTTCTTTTATGGAGTGACACTTTCTCATATGATTTGACACTCAAGTTTCGAAACTGGAGCTCCAGTTATGAAACTTGAAGCGCTAAGTACAAACACACTGCACGCATTGAAATCACCTCGTGTGATGCTGAAATGGTTAAGACGCTGGCTAGCAAACATATATTTGGTGGTTCAAATCCGACTAAGGTCCAATTTCTTTTTTTTTAATTCAGCGAACAGCTTGAAAGTCTCATTTTTGTCTAAAATAAAATAAACCTCACTGGTTTTGACGTTTTGGGAGGGTTTACCAGTTAATGAATACGCACACACTCGGTCTCTCTGCTTAAGTTTCGGTCCGATAATTCTAATTTGTATAGACCTCGAAGGCAGTTAATTATGTATCTTATCCTATCCTTGCAGCTCTTGAATAATCTAAGAGCTATAAGCTTTCAAAGATTGAAAAGTTGCTAAGTTGGTTGTACTATCGGCAAGCTTATACTGAGATCAATCCCGTAAAGACCTTGATTATTTTACTTGTGGCCTTCCCCCATTTCATATGCTTTGGAGATGCTGTAAATCTTTAATCTAAATCACCGTAAAATCATTAATTTTATTTAACCCTATCCCGGTTAGGCTTTTTCATGTAAAACTACCCTCCCTGCCTAAAAACCCGCAAATCTTATCCAATTTACATTAAAATTGGCACAGACATGAAGTTTCATGTGAATTTTTAGAATATTAAAAAAATTTGGGCATTTTTTGTGAAAATATAGCGTGTTTTTGATTTTTCATAACTTTTTTTGTAGGAAAGATATTATTGTTCTGTTTTCGGTTTAGAATTAATCAGACAATGGAGTTCATTTTTATATTCAAATGAAAGAAATAGTCATCAATATGTTTACAGAGCACGCCAAAATGACCAAAATTCAGGAATGCAAATGTGACGTCACAACTTAAAAAATTTGATTTTTTTGCATCACTCTTTTGGTATTGACTTAGTTAGTAACTGTTTGAAATTTGAAGTCAATATCATTACTGCTTCAAAAGTTATGAACAAGTGCCAAAATGACACTTTGATGTTGCAAAAACATGTTTGACCCCTCATTTGAAAGCTAAAACTAGCCCTACTTCATGAAAGCAAAATAAAATGTTAGAATTTGTTAAACCTGGCAAAAATTGCTGTTTTAGACCAAATTTCACTAAAATGACGTCATCATGTCAAATTTTTTGGAACTTTGTCAAATTGTTGCAAATTCATATGTTAGTTTACTGACAAAATATGAAATCATTTGCAGTTCTTGTTAAAAAGTTATTTGGCAATACACTTCCCATGGTGTAGCTATTTGGAGGTTAAAAAAAATAGTGTAGGTGGTTCTGACCAATGGCAAATAGCTTAAGATCGGCTAACGTCAGCAACTAAAATTTTTGCCACAATATCGCCAACTAAATTTTGTTAACAAAATTTTGTTGAGTTATCGTAACTAGTTCAAAAGTTCATCTGGGGGGGGATAATAATTATTCTCTGAATACGAATACGGCAATTATTGCCTGATTTCCGTATTTTTAGCTCAATGGAAATAGCTAATAAAAAATCTCATCGGTTGTGTTAGATTATCAAATTGTTCATCATTTCTATCAAAATACATCAAAATACTACATTCATCCAAAATTCCAAGTGTTTTCAAGGGGAATTCTCTAGACGGGGGTAAAAAAAATTCTAAAGTATTTTCCGGCATGTTTATGAATATTCAAAAAACTTCAACTCAAAAGAAACATATTTAAAACAGCTGTGTCAGGGGGGGGGGCAAGCAGTTACTACATGACACCATGTGGAGCTACTGAATTTGAGAGCAAACCGACAGACACCACCACCCCCATCAGTTACTACACTGTGTAGTAACTGTTTTTGACCCAAAAAAATGCAGATATACCACCCTAAAAAACCTAATTTGCAGTATTTACAGTGTATCAACACAATGTGACAACCCACCCCCGGGTTAAACATGATTTTTGTAACATTACCTTATGGAAGTTTTGATCAAAATTGGAATAAAACTTTTTATTATGTTTACATATTTTCACATAAATAATCTATTGTTCTAAGAATATATTGTTTTATTTATTTCACTCAATTAAGTTTTAAACTGTTTCACAACACAATAAAACTACACAAATATACGCAGGAAATAGTGAAAATTATGACATTTATATACTACCCTAAATAGTAATTGTTATTTGAAAATTTTTCTACATCAGTGTATTAACTGATTTTATGAAAAAGTGGACCCCCCCCCCCCCCCACCACCACGTAGTAAGTGTCATGGTGTCTTGTAGAAACTGCTTGGCTGTGTATTCCATTGAGCTAGAAAATGCGGAAATCAGGTTTTCTGGAGTTATTCTAAATCTTTTTAAATTTTCCCTCGTCTTTCCCGTTCAGGGAAGAAAAAGTTGCTGACATAAGCATTAATTGCCGTATTCTGAGAAAAAAGATTTCCTGTTCTGGAAATAGTCACCCGTTATATACATCAACAATTTCCCATTTGGGTTAGTGTTCCTAACTGTTAGAGGCTTTAATTCATTGCTCACAAATTTTGCTTTTGTATGTACAATGTACCTACCATACGAAAATGGAATATCTAAAAACATTTTGAGAATGAGCAGGAAATACAATGTGAAGTTAGTCCATACAAAAAGCAAAAATGAAGTCATCGACCAACAAAACGAAAGTGGAATAGTTTACAAAGTAGAGTGTAATGAACCCCGATGTCGATGACATGAAAATAGTATGCAAAGAATGAAACTTTACAAAAAGGAAATTTAGGGAAGCAATAGCAATAAAACGAGATAACAAAATCAAAGAACAGTTACTTAACAAAAAAGAAGAAATAAAACAATTATCATATTGGAAATGTGGAAAAACATCCTGTGAAACTGAAAGCTCACACGTCATTTAATGTTTTTAATTAGAATTTTTTGTTAGTCTGTTTATACCATTTTATTGATTTTATCTAGGGAATAAACCAATTATTTATAATTTTTTAAACTGTATCATTTTGTAAATTTTGAAAAATTCATTTTAACATGACCTGCTGATGCATCATTATCAACATAAGATTGAGGCAAAAATTTGTAAATAAAGTCATCTTGTCTTTAAAAACCCAAACAAAATCATAAGAATAAATATGGAAAGACAATCATATAAATTTTTATCAAAAAAGCATGTAAGGTCAATTAAACAATTTATAGATGTTTTCAGGTTTTGCATGTAGAAGTTATAAAAAAAACATAATATAAGGAGAAAGTCAGTCTTGTCACAATCCAACAGCTGCACACAAATCAGAAACAACGATACAAATTAACAACTTCAAAAGCCTATGCTAATAAAAATTCTTATTACCTTTCTATAGAAGTTTCCTACTGGGATTTTTAGCATACGACCGTCAATCATTGTTTTATGGCTGATGTCTAGGCAACGTTTATTGCATTTGTTTACATTTTAAACCACGAGACAATGGAATGCTCTCTATTTTCCGCCATTTATAAACATTCTAAAATCCCGGTACCGAGAAAAAGCTGCTCAACAGCAACGAGCGAGTAAGGAGCGAAAGAAAACTCACGATCAGGCGACACGGTTACCTGACATTCAGATCTGTTTTTTCGGGAGGCGCACACCATATAGGACGCCGGCGGCGTGCGGAAAGTGCAGTGTTTCAACGAATCACCCTCGATTCCAGGGCCCTCTTCTCTCAACGGCGGTCTAAAATTTTTTCATGTTATCACTGGTCACATTTCATCGTAGAAAGCTCTTTTTTAGTTCACCCAGTTACATTTTGTTCCAGCCAGAGGACAAATTTGTACACGCCCCTCCTCCCTACTACTACAGTGTAGAAATATGTTCTGGCTTACTGTTATACTCACTATTAGCGAAAAAAGTCATTGCCATGACGTAACCAACCTCGACTCCAGGGCGCTTTTTCTCTCCATGGCCGTGCGGCGGAATTTAAGCAAGCGGCGCTGTGGGGTCCTTTGGGTCTAAAAAGTCGAGGGAGAGAAATTAGTTCTTATTATTTCAGAGCGTCCAGCAAAAATATCAATAGCACGAAAAAATTTAGCTCTGGGGTCGGGGCTGTGACGTCGTCACAAGATTTAAAAAATGAATATCTTAAAGATAAAGGAAAAAGTTACCATTACTCATACTTTAACAAAAGCTGTATTTTGGGAATACGAGTCAGAGTTTCTGATAAAAAATTTCTGTTGAATTATAGAATCTTCTTGATGATTTACATCTTAGGTGAAAATTTTGTCCTAATAATTTCTGTTTTTTCAATCGTATAATATTCAATTTTGTGACCTCATCAAAATGGTATCATTTTTTAGTTTTTAGCTAATTTCTCACCACGGTGGGTATGACGTAAGCCAGGACTAGGAATAATTTAGAGACATGAAAGAGCATTGTATGATGAAGTGTGACCCATACAAGCATTGGGAAAATGCTCCCATACCTCAAAATATGAAAAGATTGTGTTGTTTGAAGCTTTAAATACCCTAATAGGCACATTTTCAGAAAATAATTACTTCCATAATTATGCTCAATTATCTTGAGTAAGGTGTCAAGTGTCCACTTATTTGGTGTAAATGTACCAAAATTCAATTTACCATAACTTTTGATATAGAAATGGTATTGACTTCAAACTTTCACCAAATACTCATCATGATATTTGAATTCAGCTGACGTCATAAAAGTTTATGATGACGTTATAATTTCATAAAAGTGCGCTAAGCTCTTAGAAAAGTGGCACCATTTTTCAAAAAATCACAAATTTTTCAAAAAAGTTGATGAGAAAGTGCTGACGCCAGCAGCTACCATAGTTACATGGTAGAATCCTTTGATAACGGTTAGGTTTTTATTATGTAACTCTATTACCATGCCCTGCCTTTAAAAAAGTCAAAAAAGCCTGCCTGGAATAGAGTTAACTATACGTTGTGAAGGTCCTCTTCTTTCAACGACTATTAAATTTAGGTGTTGGAATATGATGAAATGAGGGGCCGTAGAAACGTATAGTTTTGGAACAAATTCTCCCTTTCGGATTTTATTTTTCTGACCCTATTCGCACCGCCCTTGACTGCCCTTGAAATTAAGAGGGCACCCTGGAGTCAAGGGTGAATAGACAAAGTTTTCCGTAGAAAAGCGTGGAGACATTTACAATGCAAAACTTTACTGGGGTGAATTTGTTATGTGGAACTATGTGCATTTTGTACCAAAAAAACACCGGCCTAAATTTTCGTCCGAGTAAATTATTCGTCAGTTCAAACAAAATGACTAAATCTCAAATCTCTTTTCGCTTCAAGCCATCTTTTCGGCCTAAATCTTCGTCACCTGCGAAAAATGTCGTTACTTTAGGGCCGAGACGTAAAGCACTCAAAAATATGACGTTCAAGATTTTTTTATTTTTTTGTGACTGTCGAACTACTTTACCAAAATCAAAAATAACTTTGGAGAAAATGTTTTGTCCCTTATAATCCCAAAAATTTGTAAAAATCAGCTAAAATGTCAAAGATAGCCCCTCCTTTTAAGTTTTTAGACGTCACACACTGACTCCTCCTTTTTTTCCCTCACGATGGAGAGAAACAAACACACACAAATACAAAAAAGACAAAAAATACTAATATACATACAGAGCTCTTGTTCCCGCTAGACACCTGTGGTGATATCGACAAGAACTAGAACCTTCCGTCAAAAAATATACAAATATTTAAAATGAAAGTTGCAGAAAAAATATAAAATTAAAACAAATAAATAGTTTGACTCACAAATGAATGTCATGGCATTAAGAATTTCGCGATTCACATCGTCTATGAAGTCAGAGCTAATGTATAAAAGAAGCCTGTACAGAAATAGAAGGCTTAGCGGGGTGTGGCTGACATTGAGAGTTTGAAGATTGTCAAATAGAACATGTCGTTCGTTGAAGAAATTAGAGCAATTCAATAGGTAATTGTCTGTGGTTTCAATCGAATTAGTCTGACAATTGTAGAAGGGATTTATGGTGTCTAAGACGCCATGACTGAACTTGTTCTCTCGTAGGTGACTGAAACCAACCCTCAGTCTTGTGAGTAAAATAAAACCATAATGGTTTGTTGCCTTGTATGTTGGGGCAGGTTTCGGGTGCAAAAATTCAAAAATTGCACGTTGGAAACTTGAAATAGACGGAACGACTATCAAGATTATTCCACTGTGATATGCAGTATGGAAAAAAAGAATTCCGGTAACGTTCAGTGCGAGCATCCAAGGAGTAAATATGAGGCCTTCGTCTAAGATTGACAACAGTTATGTTCTGAGGTGGTAAATAGTTACACAAATATTCGGGAGCAAGACCATTGACAATCTTGTAGAAAAAGAGTAATATTTGGCTAAAGCGTCTATCAGCCAAACTTTCGAAACCAAGCTCAGAATATAACTTTTCCCTAGACGTATTCCTCCTCTCACTATAATACACCAGTTTTTAAATATTGACAGAAGGGGGGAATACCGGGTTATTAAGGGTTTATTGGAAGGATGAATGAATGAAATGAATGGAATACATTTCAAAAATTTCTCTGCTTTTTTGCGATGAGAAAATTCAGATCGATTCCGGCTCACACAACAATGTGCTGATTCAAGCAGTAACTTCTGTAAAGATTGTAATCTTTATTGAAAAGTGTCTCGGCTTCCAGCTTGGTTCGCAGGGGCGGATAGAGACTATGTGAAAGTTGTGATTTCACACAGTTAAGTAGTCTAATATTACCAAAATCGGGAAAATTTTATAGACATTTCGGGAAGAATCGGGGAAATTTAATCAGAAAATCGGAAAATTCGGGATTTTCACATGGTGTTTTGAAGAGTCTGTATCCGCCCCTGGTTCGGACTTGTTTTTATATTCAAAGGGGTGGAGAAAACATGTAATAAATTGAAGATACTGTAGAATAACTGTTTTATTTCAAAAGAAAAGGAAATTTGTCTTCCTCTTCGAAAATTGATCTTTATTTTATGTTCACTCAATGTAATAAGCCAAAGCTTATATTCTAGAAATTGATCATATTTTCATTGAATTTTTTTTTATCCGTTTTAAGTTATTTTTGTAATATTTTGCAAATACTTTTGTAAAGGACTAGCTCAAAGCACAGTAGGAGCTCAAAGTAGGAGCTGAAATTTTGTCTCTCCACCTGCGGAGTAGTTCAAAAGAAACGATGAATCTAAAATTTCAAGTTTTCAGAGTTTTATATTGATGTTATTTGTTTCCAATTAAAACAAAAAATCATATTTTCGTGCATCAGAGAATGTAGAGAAATCTTCATGACTGTAAAACTCCAAAGATTACTTCAAGAAATAGCTTCTTTAGAAGAAAGTTCTGTAAAATCACCCCGAATGATAAATCCCAAAGTAAATCATTGTTTTAAATGGTTCTCATTTTTTTGAACATACACAAACTTTCCTAGGAAAACTTAAGTGGTTTGAAACTTTTCGTTCCACATTTCTTAAAATTCTACACAGCGTGAAATGTGGATTTAACATTTTTCACGAACTCTAACACAGTATATTATCAACAAGTGGAAAAGTACCAAAGGGACCAAGCAAATATACAGAGGATGAATAGAAAATGTCCCACTTAGGGAATGTCCAAGTTATCCGCATTGTTTTCTAGGAGTTCTCTGAAGGGGCCCAAAATAGTGGTCTCAATTAGAATCGTTATAGTTGTATGAAGTTTGTATACAGTCTCATTAGTCCAGGGTCCAAATTATCGATAGTGTCTACTGTACCATAAAAAGACTTCCATTGCCAGACAAGTCGATATTGTCCGAAAAAAAGCTTTTCCAATTCTCATTCACTATAATTACAATTTTTCCCTATCCGTGAGCCTATACTATCCGTGAGCGGTGATTTCAAATTGATGTTTATGTTGTTATATAATTATTAGAGTGGAATATTCAGAAGAATTTGCCATAGATGGAAATTGGCTGGTTGAAAGACAACTAAATAAAACGATATTACAATAGTACGGACATGTACTAGCTTGTACCAGACCGCCGCACCGGTACGGAAAATTTGATTTCCCGCGGTACGTTGGATCATAAAAACACATGAAACGTAACTGACTCTACTTACGTACTAATAATAATAATAATAATAATTCATGTTTATAGTAGCTAGCCCGGATAAACCCAAATCTCTTAGTGCTGACGTTGTTTCCACCAGGGGCCACTAGTTCTACAGTATGTAGAGTCAGGTACAGGCTAACATGTACAAGATACAGGACAATACTTTAGATGTACGGCCTTAACGGGTTTCGAATAAATACATTAATTGGGTTTTTAATTATTGCAAAGATTTTTCAAACTTGTTCAAAATACTTGATTAAACATCAAAAAATTTAGGTATTGTTGGGAAAATTTTAGACAGTAAAGCAATTCGGTGAAATTTTTAAATCTTAAAACGCAAGGGGAAAAGTAGCCTGTACCAGACCGCCGCACCGGTACGATACGATTCGTTCTACCGTATGTAGGGTTTGGTACAGGCTAGGGGCAAATACTCAA
>JAUBWS010095776.1:0-11168 GCA_032270445.1 Darlingtonia californica | reverse complement strand
GATTAAATTTCCCCGATTCTTTCCGAAATGTCTATAAAATTTTCCCGATTTTGGTAATTTTAGACTACTTAATTGTGAAACCACAACTTTCACATAGTCTCTATCCGCCCCTGTTGCAAGTCTTTTAATCATGGCACAACTGAAGGACAGTATTTCATAGTTGAAATTATTTATTTGTAATGAATTCCAGTTAAAAATGGATAGATATCTTATTGAATTCAGTCCGTATGTTGCGGTCGTTACTTTAGATCTTGATAGTAGTTTAGACGAAGAGCCACGAGTGTTATAAGCGTGTTGGATATGTTTGAAGTTTATAATTTCTTGGACAGAAGATGGGGCTGATGAATTCAGACATTTATAAATAAGAAGGATAATATTAAAAAAGACTATATTTGAAGCAGTTTGAATAGCTAGGTTTTGAAATATTCGTAGTGAATGAGAGTTCCAGTCAGCACCGAGCAAAGTTTCGCGAGGTAAAACATGGCGTGAGATAGAGATAGCTCCGTTTGCTTTTCTTTGCTTTTTTAAACTAAAATTTTATGCTCTTTTCGAAGTAAATTTTCATTAATTGTAACTCCTAAGTAGCTATCGTAGTGTGGCACAATCAGGGCCCGGAGGAGGTAACGACCTTACTGTTGGATGGGAACATGCCGTGAAACTGGGAACTGCTAAAGTGAAAAAGTAAATTGAAGAAAGTATGCCCTGAGAGGGACGTTTTTTTCGATAAACTTGAAAAATTCACCCACGTCGTAGATCTGAGATCGAATCTTCCGTCAGGCACACATTTAAATTCTCTTGCGTCTTTGTTTTAAATTTGAATGCGAAAAAGGATCGACAGAAAATAAAAAGGTCCTATTACGCATTAATCGAGTTTTCTATAGAAACGCTTGTTACAAGTGTTTGGAAGAACGACAAATCGAAACAATATTTTGCTCGCTTAAACAGACACTTGTAACCAGCGTTTCTATAGAAAACTCGAATAATGCGTAATAGGACCTTTCTCTATGTGATAGTTAAGTACTATTTTATGAGAAGACTGAGAACAACTCTTCCACTGTCGATCAAAATTATACAAAGATTATTGAAATGATACAATGGCCTATTCAAGAAAAAATCTGTTCACCCTATGTTGAGGATATGGACTTACACGAAAATTATCAAGACCCCATGGATGTCAAAAAACAGTACTTCAACCCCCTGGATTTGTCCTATTTTCACATAGACCCCTTGGACATTCAGTTTTTTGTCAATTTTTAAGGGTGACACCCCCTGGAAGTCCGCTTTTCAGCAAAGCATCACCCCCTGGATGTCCACAATTTGTGACAGTGGGACCCCTTGGACGTCAGATATCCTCAACATAAGGTATTCAGTTTTTTTCTGGAAAAGCCCAATCGGGAGATTGTTGTCAAGACAAAATTGATTTGAAAACGAGAACAGACTTGAAAATAATAATCTCGGGAATGGTTTTGACTTTTTTGTAAATCAATCAATCAATCAATCAATAAAAAATACAGATCTTGCCTCGTTTTTTATGTATGAAAGAAAGATTTCTCTTGTCTAATTTCCCTTGAGAAGATTCTTATCAAGGACTTACCCCAAAGTGCCAGCACGACTGAGAAATGCAACAACTACAGTTTCACAAAATTGCCAAACTGTTGACCTGGGTCGTGAGTTCGAAAGTTCAAAAGTTTGATTGGAATACTACTATGCAGTTTATCTTGCATTTTTGGTACAGATTTTTAGTACAAAAGTCTCTTAAATCTGTAAGAACATTTGAAGGAAATGTTTCCAGCTGACTCGTTCTTTCAAACAGACTTTGCTATGGAAAATTTAATGGTCTAAAAATCCATTCCATAAATAAATGAAAAGTCGCTGGCCTCACTTGCGCTCACGCTGACCAAAAACTGTAACTTTGATAAATTTTATGGGAACACATTTTCACTGAAAATAAGAAAAATCTGAGGCTTGAAGAAGTATTTCATCATAACAGTAATTTCGATCAGAAATAACATTTAAGGAAAAATTCCTCACGCATCATTTTGAAAGTTTTATTTCACTTAAATTCTTTGAAATATTCCTTAAATAATAAATGTAATGCGAACCCTCCATTTCATTTCCAACCTCTCACTTATAAGTTATATATTCAATTCTTCTTCTTCAGAGAAACTTTTGGTCAAAGCGCTGCTTTTCCTTAGTTTCATAGGTGACGGTGGGTTGATCAGGATTTCGCTCAGCGGAGGACGACAATTTCTTTCTGTTAATCCTATATGACAGTGTTGACATTTTTTATCCAATAGTGGCGAATATGTTTGAATTGGTGGTGACTGCATTTCATCAAATGCTTGTTCTTTTTGTAGCATTGGTACTTTTTCCAGACCTACCGTATAGTAAATAAGTTGATATTCGTTCATTTTCAACTCCGTAGAACAAGGACTTTCTTTTAAAAAAAGCGCAATTTATTGAAGAATTTATGAACATTACTCAAACTTTGAAACCTGCACACTGTAATGAAATAAACAAGTTAAGTTTATGAAAATAATATTTTATACTCTCTTTAAAATATTGAAGTCTTAAACATTCGAAAGCTATCAAGGCTTTCAACTAGACATTTTCGTCAACTTTGACGTGTATTAAAATAAAGAGTTTATGAGAAAATTTGAAAACTCTTTGGGCTATTTACCTGAAAGTAACCTTAAATGAGAAAAAAATCTTACAGAAGTAATGAAAGTCAACATTTTCTACATTTGAAAGTTTTTATAAAACGTATAAATCCTACAGAGAAAGTGTTGGACTTACATGTCACTGCTTTTCTCTTTTCTTTTTTTTTGTCGTTTGAGGACATGGCAATTTTTTCAAAAGCATTTTAATTTCAAATAGACAGAAAACATGACATTAAATTACATGAAATTATAGGCCTATTTTTGGCGTTCTATCTATGCTCAGAAATTGTTTTTTTGGCGTATGGTGCGCAACAGCATAAAAGTAAAAAGGGTGGAATTGTAAGGGTTAGATTATTAAATAATTCAGATTAAATTTTCTTTCAAACGAGCTATTATTTCCAATAAGTATTAAGTATATTCTGAGAAAAATGGAAAAAGGCAGTAACTGACAATTTGTTTACACAGACTTTAATAGAAATTTAAAGGCAACAACGAAAGACCTTGAGGGTTTGTTTTTTAGTTTTTGATTCGTGTTTGTGTGGTGTACAGGCCACAACTTAAGCTCCTGCAAAAGAGTTGGAGCATGCTTTTTCTCAAAATTTCTCAATTATAGTTTTAGTGCTATCATTTGGACATCCTGATAATGATATCTTTTAATTAAAAACGTTGCCAAACTGGAAATAGATTTTGTGGGACAATTAAGAAGGTTGTTGCCAAAAAGTCGCACAATACAGCCTGCTTACGGGCCCAAAACTCAAACCTTATTTATCCTTGCTATTTTTTAATTATCTAAAGTACTAATTGGAAGGAAGCAACATTTCGTTTTCACTACTTTTATATTCTGTTATCAAAACTTCAGGGGTGGGATGCTGTAGAACTTGGTATGGAAGACTGGGCCGTAGTGGGTTTGGTAGAAGGATCAGCTTTACAATGTTCTCTCTTGAGGGAGCTTGGTAGGGAACGGTGGTGTATAGGAGAGGGAGACAGAGTTTGGGAAAAAGAGTTTTAATTACCATTGCAAGCCTTTTCGTCCATTGAATCATCTGTTGCCAATGGTGATGGTACCCAACCATGTTTTCGTCTACGTAACCAATTCTTATCGTTATTAAGGTGGCCATTTTGATGACGGTGGTGTTGGGAACCATTATGTTTACTGTTGTAATGGTATCCATTGTCTTGATTGTCGTTTTCTGTTTCCAATCGAGAAACTGAGAACATGGCAGGCGACTTGATGATATCCTCATCGGGTTTGTCATTGTTGATGCTGATAGTTATTTTACTGTTGTCTGATATATTGATATTGTTGTTGTTGTCGTTGGCGTCCTCGTTGTTACTGTTTCTGTCATTGTTTCCATTAGTTTCAACGATGCCCATATGTTTACTGACACCAGTGTCATTACTAAAGGGTACACTTGTGTGTGGGTCCTTTAGTAACATTGTCGTTGACCTACTGTCTGAAAGGGTTGGTGAACCAACGCAAAATAAAGGACATTCTTGATTGTCTATAAAGAAGAACATTCACGTATAGTATATAGTTACATTCATCTATTGACTTATGAATCTGTGAAACCATGGCTAAGTGGTTAAGGCACTGGTCGTCTGAACAGGGGTTCCGAGTTCGAAGCCCTTGCAAGGCTTTCGGTAATGAATTTCACTAAACTCTGTTAATTCTACATGGTACCCTAAGGTGTTTCAAGAAAGGCAAGACCCTCATTGATAGCAGTTTAAAAAAGGCTATCCTGAATGATCACATCATGTCGTCATCGCATATTATTCTTAAATTTCTTCAGACAAAAGTTTAAATGAGATTAAGAATGAGTTAAACTATCAACAGGTTTTTTTGAAAAGGTTTCATTGCCATGTTTAAATCTTACAACGCTAACATTCTTTTTATTTTATTTTCTTACCAGGAATAACCCGTGCAAATCTTTTTAGATCCTCTTAATCATTAATCTTTCGATCCTAACATTCAATTTCGGTAGTTTTGTTTGATGACCAAAGTACTGATTCACTTTGATTCATATTTCCTTTCTTTGACACAGCGTGAAATTCTACCGAAAACGGTCCCTATATTACCGTATATGGACGTATTTCATGCTGTGTTGACTAATAAATAAATAAGGAAAGTGAAGCCCCGGCAGTTTTAGTGCTGACGGCATCAATGTTCTAAATTCACGGCTGGAATTTGCCCTGTAACAGTGTCTTCTAACGGAAAACAGGTTTTGCTATAACGCTGGAGAAACTGGTACAATCTAAGTGTAATGCGAGATAGCAGGAACTTTTTAAGTTTGATTTGGTTTGCAATTGACAAAAACTGAGAGAAAGACCTTAACTTACATTCTTTGTTTTTTAAAGGGTCACTCAGGACTGCTTTTAAGGGAGGATGTGACGAAAGCAGCTGATTTTCTTTGTTTGATTGTGTATCTACGTCATCATCTGAAAATTTAAAATAGAAGAGACTTTTAGTAACTCAAAAATACTATGGTTTTTCAAAGAAAGTGTCACTTTTATTAGTATATTTTTCAATTGATTCTCATATTTCAATGCGTTTTAGGCAATCTAGAGCTGTGAATTTTCAAAATCCTACGGCACTGACATCATTAATTATGCGCAATTATGTAACAGAAGGTGTCATTTAACTTTTTCAAATATAAAATTGTCAGAGCTTCAACTACTAATAACTTTTGATAGGAAAATGATATTAACTTAAAACTTTCACAGATTGTTTACTCTATTAAAAGAATCATGCTAAATGCAAAACAATTATAATGATGTCATCATTTCAAATGGCTGTGGGGCCATCTTTTGTCGGTTTTGGCAACCCCACCCACTCGGGACTTGATTTTTATGACAATCTGATGACATATCTATGAAAATACTTTCTATTGACTTTCAGAAAATTGGCATTTGTGGTGATCTCATAAGGTAACCATATCAACCATGCTTATTCAGCATGATTTTCGATAGTTGTCTTATTGGGACTACCTCCATACCAAATTTCAAGTTTCTAGCATAAGCCAATCTGGAGTTATGGCCGCGGGCAAAAAAAGCCCCCTCTCCGTGTAATAGAGTTAAAAAAAATAGATATTTAGTATAAAAAAACTTAATATGGAGATAGTCCTCTATAAAAGTAGTAAGAAAACCATCTAGAAAAAGTAATGGTTGCTATGGTAACTTGATGACGTCATCATATAGAGAAAATACAGAGAAAACACAAATACTTGCTTAAAATCACCATATCTTCCGAAGGAAAAAATCTGTTTTCATATTTAGAAAGATAAAAGGATAAGCTTTCATAATAATTCATTAGAATTGAGAAGCACTCAAGGCCTGACCATCTAAAACGCGCCAGATACATCAAAAATATTTTTTTTAGATTTTGGCGCGCCACATTGAAATTATGATGTCATATGAAAAATTGATGACACCAGCAGATTTCTTTTACCAATAAACGCTTATTGTCAAAGTTTTATGTCAATATCTTTTGTCTATCAAAAGTTAGGACCTGTTTAAAATTTTCTGAATTTACAGTAAAATAGGTTACAGTTCTCACCTCGGGTTCAATAATTGAGCATAATTAAGCAATTGATTATGATAAACATATGAAATTTTGTGAATATCTTCCCAATAAGATTTTATTAAAGTCAAGCAGTTTCAAGTTCGTAGAATTTTTTGTTTTGAAAATATTTTCCCTAGAAAAATACCGCGGACCTACTAGGCCCTCCCTCCCCAGTACAGGTAGGCTTAATACAATATTGGAGGTTTTTTTTCTTGATATGGCTTATGACTCCATAATGATCAATTAATTTTTTCCTACGATTTTTTTGTACGCGTCAAATAATTAAGAATTAGCCGGAACACGAAACACAAATCTTGTTAAATGCAATATTTAAGTTTGAATCAAAACTAAATTGAGAATTATCTCAAATTAAAATTTTTAGTTTTGAAATTTATTTATTCATTACTTTTTAACTATATCTTTTGTTTAACGTGTCATAAAGATCATTACCTGAGAAATTTCTTTTACCAACCTTCCACGATTCTTCGTAATAATACTTATAAATTCGAGCCAAATACAAATAGATTTCTTAGACTTGAAAGAAATATAATGACTACACAAACGAGTTTTTATATGGATATAAATTTTTTTGAGACACACTGTATAAATCTAAGCCAAATACAAAAGAATTTTTTGAATTTGAAAGAAATGTAATGACTACACAAATGAAAATTTTATAGGGGTACAAATTTTTTTGACACATACTGTATTAACCCTCTTTATGGCCGAATTTCTTTGACGTTAATTAATGTGAGAGGGGGGGGGGGGTAAAATGATCCTCTCCCTGCCTAAAATCCACAATTCTTGTCTAAATAACATGACACTTGGCACAAATGTAGAAAAACATTGAAATTTCAAAAATTTAAACATTTTATTGGCAAAAAAAGCTGCCATTTTGCTGACCTCAGCACTTTTTTTGGGTATGGTGGCCAAGAATAGCCAAAATACCCAACCAAATTGCATGAGTCATAACTTTTGTTCTACAAAAGACAACTTTGTTCTGTGTTAAGATTATGAAAGGAAGTGGAATTTACTTTAGATTAAATACACATTAAAACACCTTCCACCTGTTTTCGTTCGTGGGCGTAAATTACGTCCAAAAACGCCCAAAATTCCAAAAATGACTTTATGACGTCACACTGACGTCACGATCAGTATGTCGAATTTTTGACGTCAATCAATTAGTTGTGTCACAAGTAAAATCTGACAAAACTTTGACGTTAATACCATTTATAATTCAAAAGTTATTAATAGGGGGCCAAAACTGCCGTTTCAAGTAATTTTCTCGAAAATGGGCCATTTTTGACAGAAATTGGTCATAATTTTAACATAAAAACATTAGAGTGACCACTTAAACAATAGATTACATTTTTGAGACATTTTCTTGTAGATATTGAACACGCTTGTGTTTTATGCACTGACGATGATTTTTTAATCGAAAAGCTTCTACTATTTTAATAAAACAACTTTTCTTTCTTTCTTATATTTTTTTCAAAACAAAACAATCTACATTTCAGTTTTATGAACTGAAGTTGAGCCCAATGCGGTGAGCGCGTTACTATTTGTATGAGAAAATCCTCTTAACGAATGTTATAATAACAGTTTCTAAAGAGTTCCTTTCCGCTCTCCTGTTATCAAGAGATGGCTTTACAGAAACAAATACCACAGTATTTTAAAAACAAAGGAACATGGGACCTAAAATAAGCAACGATCTCTTTAACAACTTATTTTGCTATTAGATTCAAATGTAATGTTTGCAGCAAAAATAAACAAAGTGTGGCACTTTCATTTGTTAGCATATAGATCTTAACCCTTAAAGATGTGCAATGTCCAATTGAGAAGACATGGATGAAAAAACCTCTCTTACATCTTAGACCCCTCTTGGGTATGGAGGCCTTATGTACGAAAGGAGCAATCTCCAGACCGAAGGTTTAACCCTTAAACTGCATTGGACGCACATATGCGTCCAAATTTGACCAAATACCACTATGTCTTTGGAAGCTTCTGAACCATTCAGAATTATCCCTAACAACCAAGCATTTTTTGAAGATCGTAGAAAGAGTTTTTTTTTTTATACCAACTTAAGTAGTTTACCTCAGTCCATTGTCCAGAAATTTAAGTTGAATGTTTGAGAAGTGTTACAAAAATCTTAAAAATTGTACCCTTTTTCAATAAGCACAGCGTAGCTAAAGGGTATTAACTAATAACTAATTACTTACTTGCAACAGGAAAATCTTTCAAAAGTCTCATTTGATAAGACTTTCCTCGCCCAAAATCTCCGTCATCGAATAGGATGTCATAGCTGTCGTTTCTCCGCACACTTGATATCACACCCGGATAAAGTCGATGTCGATGCCCGAATTGCGATATAACGCGAATACCTACCCGTAGTTTACTAGGGCACGGTACTATATCTGGAATAAGTTTATATGATTCGGAACGTAAGCATCTCTCCTGCCGCCCGTCACTAAATACCACTTTGACCAATTCATCATTAACAAAAAGAATTTTGCCAAGGTAATATTCACCGCTGTTTGATTTGACCCATGCTTGAACGTCTTTCTTTAAGCAAGCTGAAAAATCGAATACAGTTAGTGCAGTTTCCAAAACTAAATTTGCAGACTGTACCCAAATTATATCAATTTAGGGTATTACATTTCTAATATGTATATTCATACTCAGTTAGCTTTCTAACTTTTTCTGTTGTATTGTGCGTTAGGGGACCGAAATACCCTTGAAAGTTTACAATCCGGCAATCTTTGAGAACTTGCTCAAATAGTTCGAATCTTTTAAAGAGCTAAAACTAGCTTTTAAGATCTGACTTAAAAAGTATATTTTAGTCTCCAGACTTTCAGGCCTTTGAAAAAATACAAAAAAGGGGAAAAAATAAATTAACCTTAAGTGCCGATGACCGTTTTTGCAGGGAAAACCCTATGCGGTGGAGTGTTTTTCTCTTTAAACGGCACGCAGGATTGCGTGCCGTTTAAATAGTAGAAAACACTCCACCGCATGCGGGTTTTTCTCAATATTTTAACACACCGGCACTTAAAGGGGTTAAGAAAAGCTGGACGAAAAAAATTGTTTTCTTACTTGCGTCTGGTTTTTTATTAAGTCGAAAGCTAGCATCTTCTTTGAAAGCTTTTGTTCCATCGTATTTATCAATCACCAATTCTTCTTCTGTTGACAGCAACCGAATAAAGTACGATGGCTTGCTGACCGATTCGAACGCAAAGAAGGAAGAGAACCACATGTCAGGTAAGGGGACGAAAGTGACGTCTTTATCTGCAATTTACAAAATATATCCCGGTTTAGAAAATTCTTCCAAGCAGCCAGCGCTACTTTTTTTCAAGAAAGAAATTTGTTCCAATATATCAGTTTGCATGTTTTAAGATTAATTTCAAGTCCTTAATGCCAGTGCATATCAGTTTATATATTGGTTTAATAGCTATAGAACCAAAAGAAATGGTTCACATGAAGCCTTATTTGTGGTAATGGTAACAATTAACCATTATTGAACTTCTTGTAAAACTATATACTACCACATACACTCCTGCCGGTTAAAATGACCACATAGATACAACCAAATTGGATTTGGAACCCTGGCAGCAAAAATCTTTGTTTCTACTTTCAAACAAAATTTTTACTAGAGTTGCAAAACCATATTAGCGTTCATACGATTTTGAAACTACGATTTCAATAATCTTTGGCCAAACTTGGGGTGGCAAAGGGGAAGGCCTTTCCCGAGATTATCATTTTCAAGTCGAATCTATTTTTCAAATCATTTTGGTCTTGATAACAAACTTCCAATTGTATCATTGTAATTATCTACTCTTTGTATAATTTTAATTGATACTCAGCTGCCATAACTATCTTTGATTTGAAACGAGGCCTGACGTGCTAAAATAATCTCTTAAGTGAAAACTCCCTTTTCCCCTGAAAATATCATGCCAGTGACCACTTTTATCATCCTTTTTAATATAGATATGTTCAAAATATCGAGAGTAACAATCTTTGGTGTGAAAAATTGTCAATTTTGTACCTCAGCAGCCCAGACCTCTCAGTTCACTTCGCAAGTCACCAGTAAGTGAAAAAAAATTTGCCTTAATTTCAGAGTTTGGTGCTTAAAGACACCTTTTATAAAATTTCAGCTGCGCCAAAGAAGTACAAGCACGTACTAAAATTTGTATCCGAACCATTATCCCTGTCTGGGATTAATTCAGATCCTTTAACTCGAAGGAAGCATCCTTGCTTATTCAACAGTTCGAATGATATGCCGTCTGGTTGTCCAGTCTTTGCTTCAATGATCCGGTATTTTTGCGTTTTCTTTTTCTTTGATGGAAACGTAATATGACCACCTTCTCCTGTATGACCACTTGCAGAGCTACGTAAACTAAACGTACGACGCAATGAGAAACGACTGCCTCCTTTTTCATCCTATGATTGAAGTATGTAAAAGTTATTGAGAGTTTCGTTTATTAATCACATCAGCACAGAAAGGAAAACTTTCACTAAAAAAAGCAGGCTGACACAAATATCTGACTGGCATCACAAATAATGTTTTGTTAACCATATATATATATATATCACAGATCATTAGATATCGTTATATATTCCTTTATTGATACTGAATAAAAATTTATAATCAACACTTATAACTGAGAAGCTTTTAGTTCTAAAATATTGTATGATAGAATAGCTACCTCTACGATGGCTCTGAGGGGTCACATTCTCACTCTTTTTTTACTTCTCACTTTTTTTTTCACTTCTCACTTTTTTTTCACTTCTCACTTTTTTTTACTTCTCACTTTTTTTACTTCTCACTTTTTCACTTGTCACAATACCGCGTTTTTTCAAACGTCCTGTGCGTTTATCACATTTTGTGGATAATCATTTTTCTCAGTCTCGGGAACCAAAAGAATCCCAGTAAACCAAATCTCATTGGAAATAGG
>JAUBWS010095765.1:0-11169 GCA_032270445.1 Darlingtonia californica | reverse complement strand
ACGGGAGTTGCGCCAAACCAGAGTTACAGGAAAAGAAACAACCTCGTCCCCAGGGTCTTCCCCTTGCTATATTCTATTCAACGAACGGAAAAATAAAAAATTGATGCCTATTGCCTAGTGCCGTTGACTAAAAAGAAACGACGCACTGATTCTGTTCTGTAGATTACTCATCATCTGAAAAATTCCGGTCTGATTTTTTTAACTATGGTGTCGCGGACTTTGGACCCAAAAACCAAACTTTGAACAAGAAAGAAGGATTACTCCGCCAAGCCAAGACGACCATGCGAGCTTCGACTGTTCGATAGCTTCGATTTTGACATTTAACATTTTCTGTGATTCAATGTTGCCTCGGAAAGTAGCTCTGCACTTTTCCATTCATTTTTGAGTGTTCTTTATTTTTTCGATTCTAGAGTAAGCAACATGTCAAGAATGCTAAATGAGCTGCTAATATATTTTTAGCATGCTACGCTCTAGAGGTGTTTTGTAATTGTCCCACCCAGCTGGTCTTTCCTGCTCTGACGTTAAACAAATAGACGGGTGTTGGTTGTCTTTATATATTGATAAGGCACTACTTTAAGAGGATCAAATTTGCAGATAAAACTATCTGGTCTGGAAGATCCAAGTGGGAATTAAATTTTGCCAATAAATGAGCTAAAAGTACTTTTTCGCCAGGACTCACTACCGCACTAGGTGCTTATGATGTTTGATTGTTCAAGTTGCAATTGTATCCATTCATTTCAAATTCCCATAAAAGATTTAAGAGGAGGGAGGTTGTGAAAGTATTAATAAGAAAAGGAAGGGGTATATGCAATAATTGAAAGTGCATACACTAAAACAAGGGCCAAGGGGTCCTAGTGAAAGTGTACATGTTTGTTTGTCTATAAGAGGGGGGTCTTATTTTGGTGTGTATTTTTTGGCCATTTTAATGTGGACCCTTTACATCAATTATTTTTAAGGAATGATACCAAATTTCAATGTTATGTAATGGCTGCCTTGTTTTTCACTTTTTAACGTTTTTTAGATTCTGTTTTTACAAAAAAGGTAAAGATGAAAAGTAGAGAAAGTTGGATAACCAATACAAAAATAAAACTTGGAAATATGATGGAGCGCCAAGTTTTGTCTTCTCAACACAATTCAGACAAGCTCCCTCCAAGGATTCAAAAGCATGGAATTTCTGTTGCAGCCCGAGTCGTTGGCAATGGAATTAGAAATTTCACAAAAAAGACCACTGGAAAAGACCTTGCTCAACTTAAAAATAGCAGAACTAGACAATTTATGCTTACTAAATTAACTGCAATTAGAGGTGTTATTACAAATAAAGAAACCAAGTATACTTTATTGTCTTTAGCATGTGATACTGGTTCAAACCTGGTTCCCTCTTTATCGCTGGAGGGCCCAGAATGTGATTATAATTTCAAAAGGAACAATTTATTAAGAGAATTCATTGCCAAGTACCATAAGCAATGTACTGTAGACTTTCAAACAATGCCAGGAGTTAAATCACCAGTCCAAAAAAGAAAATTAGAAACACTTGATAGTAATGTTGTGGAACAGAAGCCAAAATTCAATGATGTATTAAAATGTAGATGCTATATGGAAGATGAGGAGAAGCGAGGAAAATTTGCATTTCTGGGTTGTTGGCAACATAAAGGAATCCATGATGATGATTTAGAGAGGTCAGTAGTTCAAAAGCTGTGGCGAAACAGTTTAGTATCACTTGTTTCGCTATCAGAAGTGGATCAATTTTTGCTTGGATTTAATTTCACAGGCAAATGGCTGAATTTTTTGCTTTTTTATCTTTGTTCAAAATGAAAAATGAAAAATTTTGTGTAGGTTAGTTTTTGGAAAAGGTCCCAAATTGACTTGCAAAATCACAAAATTTTATCCAAGCAAAAATTTATCCACTTATCTCAACTGTAAGTAGGAAAAATTACGGACAAAAAGTTTCAGACAGTTAAATTTTATTGAAAAATAACAACAAATTTCATTTAAGTATTTTAAGCAGAAGCTTTTCAGAAATCTATTCCATCATCAGTGCGTAGTTAAATTTTGATGAATGCATTAGTCTACAGTATGCAGCAAAGTAAAAATTCAAGATGAAACTTTTCCATTTAATGCAATATCATGAGTATGTATAGAATGTCAAATACACATTTATGTTTATTGTTTCAGTTATTTGTATCAAAATGTCAATCATTTCACCCAAGAGGATAAAAAAATAATTCATAAACATTCAAAAGATGAATGGTCACACTTCCTGGAAAGTGAAAAATATGTGGTATTTAGAAGGAAGATTGAAAGTGGTTTATATGAATACCGAAGTAAGTTGTTTAAAATGTTTTGATCGAATCTAATTTGCGCGTGAAACTTTTGGATCATTAAGCAAGCTTTTTGTATGTTTGATTAGCACCTATAGCTAACTAATCTATCATCAGGGTATTATAATTCTGTCTAAGATGATCAGTCGGTAGATTCAGTACGATGTGTTGGATAACATTCAGCGTGCTGAAGCTGCACATAAAAATTTTTTCTTGATTTTGCTGATTCTTATTGATACTCTGGTCAGTTTATCAAATTACGTAGGAAATCGACTATGTGGAATAAGCTAGTACTAATTTTGTATTGCGTAGAAGATGTCGATATTTCTGATTATGATTGATATTGTCTGTTCGGTTTGACAAATGACTTATGTTGAATAAGGTTACATATGTTCAAGTTTTTGTTGCACATACACAGAAGAAAAATACTCAATATTACTGTTTCTGATTGGTATCATCTGGTCGGTTTGACAAAATACTTTAGGGAATCTTCTATTAGATAGTTTCATTGGTTGAGTTTGAAACAAAATATTTTTCAATCATTTTGTTTGGTTGCTTTGATAAATCAAAAATAATTATCAGCTATGTTTGCTACTTTAAAGTAAAACTTCTTGTTAGTCTACATCGCTCTCCCGTTTGCAACTTCTCAGATTCTTGTTTGGGTTTTAATGAGTGCAATAAAAGGGCCAGTAACATTAATGATAAGTTGCAGAAATGCTTACTGGTAAGCATTTTTGACATCTACCCATAAAACTACTTTTTTTCTTTGATATAGGCCTTCAGTGACCAAATATTTACTTGTAATTAAAAGTTCTTAGAATTATTGTTCATACTTAAACACAACTTTTTTTTTGTGGAATACCATGCAATTTATCTGAAAATTTATTTTTCCTTAAAAAAATTCAAAAAAAGGAATATATATTCAAAATGGGTGATACAATTATTTCTGAGGATTAGTATGAAACATACTTGTTTTCGTTTGCACTATAATAGTCCATATTGACATAAAACAACAAAAATATACTGCAGATTGCCTTTTTGGAGATTTTGGAATGTTTTTTCCCTTAATTCAACAAAAAAAATGCTGCATTTGTGAACATTCTTGCAAATTTATAGTCAATTGAAAACAAATAACTCCTGTTTCTTCTGTGTTTTATTAAACTTTTTTCATGTATGTTTTGACATCCTAACATGGTTTTCTAATTAAATATTTCAAGATCATAAAAAACCCATAAAGATGCTTACTGGTAAGCATTTTTTGAGAAATTTTTGATGCAACGAAAAAACCCATGTTTCTCAATGAGTTTCATTTGTATGAGCCAATGATCCCAATGATATTTATTGGAAACATCAGGTGTAATAACGAGTTTAGATGCTTTTTCAGATTCTTTTTCCATTGAAAAGTTAATCCACAACTAATCAGTGTATCCAAAGTGCTTACTGGTAAGCATTTTTGGTAAAAAGCTTAAGCAACTCATGTGTAATTGACTTTGAAGACAAGTGTATATCTCAAAACAATAATTTTGGTACATATTTGTCACTTTTAATGTGAATTATGATCACATTCACATGGCTCTGAAATGACTCCGCATTTCTGAGCAAAACTCAGAAAACTTATTTGGTCGTATTGAAGTTCTCTGTCTAATAACTGCTCCCTAGCAATAGCTTTAGAAAAAGTAACATTGTTGAACATCATTTAGCTAAACAGGGGGGAGCATCTCATTTTGTCCTACAAACTTTTGTTCTGAAAAAGTGCTTAATGTCAAGTTAGAATATTGAAAAAAGTAGATGTTTTTAGTTTGGACAAAATCCTTTATAACCTGAACAAAAATATCAAGAGAAGAAAAAAAAATCGGCAGATTTTACTCGTTTTGTGACCACAGTGAGTTTAAACTCAGTAATTTTTATTTTTTTGTAAATACCAAGTACCAATATTTTAATTAAAAAAAAGTCACTTCTCAAAGTGTAAGAGTTCTCTGTGGATTTCTTTTGGGCGACTTATCATTAAGGGTGTAAGCCTCCTGTGACATTTTAAAATAATCTTTAAATTCAAACCAGATCTTGTAGAGTTGTAGGGACAATTTTGATAATAACGTTACAAACTCTTAATTGTTGCTCTTTTCCTTTCAGTACAAGCAAGCTTTCCAGACATAACTGCGCAACGTTTATTTCAGACACAGGTATTAAACTGAGTGTTTCACATGCAAGAAACCTTCTTTCGTGAACCGCCTTTCCAAATACAAAGAATCACATTTGTTTTCAAATTTCCATACTAGCTGTAACTCTCACTTACAAAAACAGTGGAAAAATATTCAAATTGTTAAAAAGTATGCACCTCTAGCCTGAATGATATGTTTTGAGAATTCCAAGGAAACTTGCACTCCTTCAATCAGGACTTCTGTTTCACATTTTTCTTTTGCTTGCCACTTTTGCCAGTCCTGAAATGAGAATTTAAACCTGTATTTTGTGTTTATTGTCTCCGGCCACTAGAGTGTTTTTAAATGCTTAACACCCAAAAATCTCCAAAGTCGTATAATTTTAGTGTTTTCAGAACGATTTCTCCTTAAAATTTAGGCGTCAAATTTTCTAGATTCTCCTAAAATCTATAATATTTTACTTTTAAAATCAGTGAACACCCTGATTTATGGACTAGAACTGAATTGTCATTAACATGAACATCTTCGTTGGTCTGAAAAATTCGGTGTTGTTTTTTAGATTGATGGAGATTATCGTAAACAGTGGGATGAATATGTTTTGGAATTGAATGTTGTTGATTCAGACAAAAATACATCTACTGATCTTGTTCATTGGGTCACTAAATGTCCATACCCTTTCTCAACAAGAGAATACATATACCTTAGGCGACAAAAAGTAAGTTTGAATACTTTAAGGGCAGAAACTTCCGCGCTTGGCAACTTTTGTAACAAAGTTCGCGGAAGAAACTTTCGTGTTTGCCCGATTTAAAGTTTTGAAAGGCATAAACTCAGATAAACTTTCGTGAAAATGACCAAAAAAAATGGAATTTTCTGCTCGCAAAAGTTTCTGGCCCTTAAAGCAATAATGATACAAAAGAATGAAAATCTTCTTCAGATTTATTAATAATTTGGTGATCTTAATTTACAGATCGATCATGTCAACAAATGTATGCTGTTGTACTCCAAAGCAACCGATAATATCGATATACCCAAAGATAAGAAAATCGAACGAGTGGATACATACGTTTCTAAACTCATCATTAGACCACACGAAGACTTTGATAGAGTAAGAGAATTGAACTTCATTTACATCTGCCATTTCATATACCTACTTCATATACTTAACCTTCCTTGTTTTACGATCAGTATACGCTTGGGGCAGCGCAAGCGAAGGCATTAACCTGGGTTCGAAATTTGAAACTCGATTTTAAGACGTATCAGCCATCCAAGTTTTAGGATTTTGACGCGCGATTTTTTGATTTTGACGCGCGATGTTTAATAAAACAAATTCATTCATTTTTTAAAACAGTGAACAATGAACTTGAAAAATGTATTGCAGGGAAGGAAAGAAATCATTTCTTAATATCTGTACCCAAAATATCTCTTGCGCTATTCTGCACGGTAGGCACCAGTAGTACGCACTCCTCAAAACAATCAGGCGCGTGTGCACGGGCGCGCATCTACGGTCGCGTGGTCTTGTAATTGCGATACGCTTTTGAATGGTTACCTTAGAATCATTAATTTTCGCGAGTCGAAAACAATTGACTTTCGCGAGCATTTATTTTCGCGAATTGACGAAATTGAAAAAATTCGCGAGCATTTATTTTCGCGAATCGATGGATTAGAGAAACATATGTAAGGGAAAAGTCCCTTTTTAACTTTTTCAACTACTGAAAGAAACGGAAAGCGAGTTCTTTCAATTACCGTCATGAACTATATACTTGTGACATTATTTTTGGAAAACGGTATTTTCACAAAATTTTGCGAATAGGGGTAAGAGTCGCGAAAATTCGCGAAAATTAATGATATTAAGGTATATTGCTCAAAATGTTTGTTATTTTTTCTAATTGCACTTAACCCTTTGATTAACCCTTTGATTTTTAGAACGGATGTGATTTTCTTTTAACATACTATGACGATCCAAAGATGATGTTACCGAGATCTGTTTTGGATCTTGCTGCATCACGAGGTAATTCATTTTTTTGTGGACCTCACGCGAATAAATCTATTCCATTCTCGCTACAGCTATTTACTTCGATTTTGCCCATATTATGTATCGTAAATCAATATGATTATTATTGTTCTTGTAAGAAAAGTGCGTATGACTACTATACACGAAAAGAAAGCATCGCATTAAATGTTAGTTTTGAAATACTGTCGAAAATTTGCACTTACCTTACTTGTATTGAAACTCGCGCAGTATCGAAATTTGCGCAGGCCTTAGGTGCGCGAAATTAAAACTGAGCGAAAAATAATACGTGCGAATAGCTCTGATTTGAAAAAAAATACCCTAAAAAGCTGAAATCCAAGCTTCACTCATTCAGAGAGGGTTTAGTAAATAAGCATGTCAAAGCCTTCACAAATAGCGCGAATCAATACGACAATTATAATTTCACAGACGAGAATATCTCGAAAAGTTGGTGGTGTAGATCTGGTATAACCAAAACGATTAAGGAAAGCTCCACAAGCTTCCATTTGAAAACTAATCATATTAGATCTATATATTACATGAGCATAGTTTCAAAAAGGCAAGACTATCGATTCTTTTTTAACCTAAAATGTTAAAGTTTATCTGTTGATCTTTGTCAAACTCTCCTTGTCATTTGTAATTGATTATTGGTAGACTCGAATTTCCTTCAGACGTTCAACTTCTATGAATCAAATCCTTGAAAATTAACAGTAGTTGTTCAATAGAGCAACCTATCTTTACGTTTAATAGCTTCCGACCATGGTTTTTAGTTGGTATTAGCCCTACACTTTTAGGAAAACGGCTTTATCAGTAACTATTTGGTGCGCGAATTTAAAACTGAGTGAATATCTCCACTTTTGGTGCGCGAATTTAAATCACGCGAATTTAAAACTGAGCGAAAAATCGTGCGATTCCAATTTTAATACAAGTAAGGTATACAAATATTGGAAAGAATTAAAGCATTTTTGAAACATTTTTACACGATTCGTCACGACACTAGCGAAAATTAATTTCTGCAAAATATGATTCAATGTTTCGTTTTCACAAGCTTCATCAGGAAAACAAATCTGTTGACGTTGTTCTTTGTTCGTTGTTCTCTAAGTTCATTGTACATTGTACTTGTACTAAATGCAAGTTTTGTTGACTTTAGGAATTTCTGATTCAATGTTACGAATGTACAATGCAGCAGCTGCACTTGATGGAAATGGAAAGTAAATGTGTTTGTTCACATTGGAGTGCGATAAACACTGATGAAAAGAAGTGAAAGATAGTTTGGTTAATGTTTGGATTACAAGCCAGAACTTCATCTTCAAGTCATCGGTAGTCGATTTTCGCTACATCAACCATCTTGACATAAAGTATAAAGCGCCAGCCAGCCTTTATCTTTTATTTATAGTGAAATTATATTTTTATAGATGCATAGCATTATGATGATAACAATTTTTAATACTCGCAGAGTGAGTCTTCTTAGATTTTTAACACAAATGGATTTCCGAAAAAAAAAGAAAATGTTTGATTAGAAAGCTTTTGATTTTTATCGGACGCTCTCATACGTTAAAAGTTTGAACTTAACCCTACAAGGAATGGGCTTTTTTGAGTTCCTGAGGACGGGGGCGGGGGGGGGGGGGTAGTAGTAGGCCCGCGGGCTATATCTCAGGATGAGATAATGATATAAACTTGAAATTGGTATGAAGTTAGTCCTCAATAAGAGTGCTAAGAAAATCGTGAACAAAAAGTAATAGTTGCTATGGTTACCAGTTGAGGTCATCATGTGTAAATAGTACAATGAAAATACCTTAAATCTTAAATTTGCTATATCTTCCGAACTAGAAGAACTTTTTCAAATCTGTTACTACATTTAGAAAGGATAGCCTTTCATAGGTAAATCATCAGAATTGAGAAAACATCAGCAAGAGAAGAAATGCCATAAATATTTTTTCGATTTAGGCGTGCCATACTGAAAATACGTCACAAGCAAAATTGATGACGTCAGCAGATTTCATTTACTGTTATATATGACTACTGGGTGCGTTCACACTGCATGAGTTAATCGGTTTTAGCTTATCACATGCTTAGCACATTATGAAAAGATTTGAACAATGCACCATGAAGGTAAAATAATGTGTAGCAATATTAAAATATTACTCCAAATTATTTTCATTACTTATTTACATTATTCATCATTCATCGGATCGATAGCGCGGTCGGTAGAGCAATCGCCCGGCAAGCGAGAGGTCGTGGGTCCAATCCCCTTTGCGGAAATTGGAAAATCACATTAGTGCAGGATCTGTCAATTCATTACCATATAAAATGTTCAATTAGTCTGGATGCTAAAAAAATTTGGGCCAAGCTGGAGCTTTTATAAATTTCATGTGATAATACATTTCTATCTCAAATTGCAACCATCTCTTGAAAGCTCTAAGTGTGCCTTGTTTTGAGCATCTAGATGTGTAGTCATTTCGTACACAACTAGATGAATTATCATGTAAACTTGTATCCATTTTCTACACAATTTAATTGAACAGATATTTAACTGTGTTCTTGTTACAAGCTAAATGAAATGAGCCTACTGTGCCCCGACTTGTTCTTATCCTTGGAGCAATCTAAGCTTCCATGGTCTCATTTGTGTTCTTAGAAAAGAAGATTGTGTTACCATGATTTTTGATTATCCAGCCCTCTGAATTTAGTAAAACTTTTAGCAGCAAAATAATGCTGTCATGTTTCAAAATTACGACGGCAAAATATAAGAAACAACAGCAACAATAAATTCATTGTGCCCAAGGTGTGGTAAAAATTTAGCTTAGTTGACTTACTCCAGTCGCTAATTAGAGTGCAAAACTATGCTAAGGAAAAGAATGAGTGTTTACAATGAAAGGCAAACAGCATGAGAAAAGGAAAGAATCGATATGAGTTCAATATCTTTCTGCTTTTTTCCTTCGGATTAAAAAAGCCAGTGCCGTCGTAATATCAATTTATGACGGCTCAACGACGGCAAAAGCTGAATGCCGTCGTAAATTCAGAGGGCTGATTATCAAAATTATCATGTCTATGTCTTTGAAAAACATCAATCCTCACTTCGAATACAAAAATGATGTGGTTTCAATTGATTACTTTGATTTTAAACCCTGTTTATTGTCATTGTGTGACTATTAAATTATAGTTGCTATGGGGTTTGGTTTTAAGGTAAGATTTGGTCCCTGGTATAGAGTTGTTAGGGGCAAACTTGGTTTGTTCAGGAATTTCTGAAAAATTATTAGTTGAAAGTACAAACGAAATCATCAAGTTAAATGAGCGTTGCTTTAAAGGGAATCTGTGATGAAAAATTATTTTTTGATATGATGTAGAGCTCAAAAAGCTGTTTAATAAGCCTTTTTGCAGGATTGAAAATTGTTCTTTTGTTCACGAGATAAATGACTTTATAGTGTTTTTTAACAAATGATGAAGTGGTTATCTTCCTTATAAGGATGTTGTACTCTATATACTGAGAATTAATTAAGATTTTTTAACGAAATATCTTTTTAAGAAAGAAAATATCTTTCAAAACAAAAAACTATTTTGATCAAAAAACATATCAAAAATTATTTTTCATCTCAGAATCCCTTTTAAAAACCTCAATTTTGGACCTTTTTGCGCAATCTGTGTTTGGCCCTCCCTCTCTTTGGCATCAAGCTATCTCATCGATTGAGAGAAAGCTGATAAACATCATTATGTCCGCTGAATGCATAAATTTTCTTGCAGAAAAAGAGTCAAATTTACAAGAAAAAAAGATCATTTTTCCACGATCTAGAGCCTTTTAAATATGAAAAATTTTCTGGTCTGGTAACATTATATCCTAAGTTTTGCGAACCTTGAAAAAATTCCTGGATCCTCCCCTGTAAATCTTTGATTAAGCATCGCTCTTGAGTTACTTATTCTAAGTATATCAGGAAAATATTTCCATAGAAGCATTAAAGGTGACTCATTTTGTTTTGAAAAAGAGGACTGTTGTTGTGGCAAATAAGTATACTCTCGATAAGTGGGTTCCTCTAGTGACCGAAAAAAATCCGTCCCAAGTCAATTTCGTAAAATCCCTTTGGGTATAGAAAATTCTGATAAAGACTTTGAAAAAGTAAGGTAATTCTAATTTTAAGAATACGCACTTGAAATGTAAAGATTTAAGAAGCTCCTAAACTAAAAGTCATTGTGTTCACATTTGCGTTTAAGAATAAACTGAACTTCGTTTCCAGGGTCTCTATACTGCAGTTTGATATTTATTTGGATACTAGTAACATCATAGTGCTTATCTCTCGTGCCAACAGCTGTCATCATCAAAAAGCGAGGAAAAGTCCTGGGAACAAAATTATCTCGGCGAAAGTGCACTTATCGAGAATAGAAAATTCTAATAAAGACAATGAAAAGGTAAGGCAAAACGAGTGAGACAACAGCGTTATTTTAAGAAAACGCACTTGAAATATATCATCATCATCATCATATTTCGACCGCGGTCGAGACCATGGCGTTAACAATACCTCTCCAAAATTCCCGATCTCTCATTGCCGTTCCCAGGTCTTGTCTCTCAATACCAGTATCCCTGGATAACACTTCGGGAAAAGATAGTTTCCTTCCCCGTGTGTTATTAGTGACAGGTTTCCAAAGAAGAAGAGAAGAGATAACTTCTTTATCAGCCCGGAAGCAATGACCTGCAAAT
>JAUBWS010095743.1:0-11171 GCA_032270445.1 Darlingtonia californica | reverse complement strand
GTTTCAGGTGGTTTAGTTGCTGGTTTCAGGTCGTTTCAGATCGTTTCAGGTGGTTTCAGGTGGTTTCAGGTGGTTTCGGGTCGTTTCAGGTCGTTCCGCTTTTTAGTAAGTACCAAGGCAATCTCAGTTTTTAAAATCTTGATAAATTGTGATAAATTTAACCCTTTCATTACCGAAAAAAGAGTACATGTTGAATGATTCATAAAAAGTCGGCGCAAAGGGTAAAATTAATTAGAATTAAACGTACTTTCAGAAAAACTGGGTCTCAAGCTCTAAAAATACTTTGTTGTTGAGATATAGGCCTTTTAAAATTTGTACTTTTACCACCCGCCCTTAAAGTGACAGGTAATGATAGGGTTAATGTTGTTTACTTACCTAATGTTGATTGTGAATAACCAATTTCGCCATCAAATTTAAATCTTCAATACACCCCCGATAACTTGAACCTCCAAGAGACCAAGAAAAACTGTAAGGCTTAACGAATGTTCGAGTTATCGAGGTACAGCGTCAAGAAACCAATCAAATGAGTTCGGGTTAATTAAATTTGAGTTATTCAGGTTCGAGTTATCGGGACTGTATTAAAGTGTAAAGAAAAGATGTGTATTTTTTGAACGCTATCAAAATTAAGGATTTAACCTTTGAGTTATTTTGTAGAACAACTTCACTTTTTCACTACCTTACTTGTATTAAAATTCGCGCAGGCCTTAGGTGCGCGAAATTAAAACTGAGCGAAAAATAATACGCGCGAATAGCTCTGATTTAGAAATATCAAGAATTACGCTAAAAAGCTGAAATTCAAGCCGAGAATATCGTGAAAAATGGATGGCGCAAATCTAGGAAAACCACTCAGTGATTAAAGAAAACATTCACAAGGCATATGCATTTAAAAACTTGATCATATTAGATCTACATATGATACGAGTAAGATTTAAAAAAAAAGTATTTATTTCTTTTTAATCTTTGTTGACGTTTATCCGTTTATCCTCTCCTTGTAATTTGCAAACAATTATTTTAAGACTCGAATTTCCTTCAGACGTTCAACTTCATTGAACCCTTGAAAATTAACAGTAAATGTTGTTCGATAAAAAACATATCTTTACATTTAATAGCCTCTGACCGCATTTTTAGTTGATTTTTAGTCCTGCACTATTAGACTAACAACGGGTTAATTAGTAATCATTACTTCAATTGCGCGAATTTAAAACTGAGCGGAAAATAGTGCGACTCCAATTTTAATACAAGTAAGGTATACCTTTTTTTTGATACACACTGTATGTATTGAAGTTATAAATTGCACAATAGAGCTTTATTCTACAAAAAAAATAAAAAAATTCAAATACTGAACTAAGACTAATTTAATTTAAGGGTTCGAGTTTCTGTAAAGAGATTCCAGTTGACCCTAGTGATTCGATTTATAGGGTTGCACTGTATTTATTCTATATTGATAACTTGATATCTTAATCCTTGCTTGAAAGTGCCACAGTTCAAGGTGAACAATTCGAATATCTTACCAAAAAAAGTATCGAATGTAGTTGAAATTTCATCAAAATTTTGTCTCGCTATAGTATTGAAAATTTAAATCTACTCCAATACCTTATATAAGAGGGTGTGCAACAGTTCATCAAATTCAAAAATCAATGTTTTTTACCATGCGTTTAAAATTTACTCCAAATTTTCCTTTTTGCTCAGGTTGATGTGTCTTCGAGCTTTTTTTCTTCTATTCGTTCATCATTTTTCATTTCTCAAAAAAAATGTTAACTTGTCAAGTCTGATTTTTTCCTAGAACTTTTTTTGCAACGTCCAAAAAACGTTGAACGTTCAAATACCCAGTGGGAAAAAACGCGAAAAAAATAATTAAAAAACTATTCAATACTAAAAAAACTATTCAATACTTGTAAAAAAACATTCAATCTTCCTGGGGCAAGCGCGGTTTACATAAAGCTCTCCCCTCTGCAGCTATTTTTAAATTTTATGCTGTGTAAATCGGGCCTTGATTCTCACGTTTCATATTTCAAAATCGCGACGTCAGGCAACAACAACAACATTCGAGTTGCTGAACTTCTTCGTTCATCTTTTGAATCTCGTTCATCTTCTGAATCTCGTCAAGTATCAGCCATCACTAACACATTCAACCGTGCGACGGCTATGCTTCAGCCGCCTAAACAGGAATGAAAGGCTGAGAGAGGCTGGTGGCCCCTACAACAGTAGGAACATTGCTGCTAGCAACAACAGACAAACTAACAATACAAGAATCAGATCTACAAATTAAAAGAAAGATAAATTGTTCTAATATTGTTGATGTTAATGTTCTAATGTTGATGTTCTAATAATCTCTTCATTATCATTCTCATTAATCATGACAAGCCCATTAGCTATTAGGGACCACCAACCGTTCTCAGCCTTTCATTCCTGTTCAGGCGACTGTATGGTCCACTATTTGAACTTTGTTGAAGCATAGCTGTCGTGATGGCTGATGTTTTTTACAAGTATTGAATAGTTTGTTTTATTGAATAGTTTGTTTTACTGAATAGTTTTTTTAGTATTGAATAGTTTTTCACTAATTTGACCTAAAAAAGATTGAATTTAAACATATATTTCACTAATTTGACCTAAAAAAGATTTAATCTAAACAAATATTTTAGGATTGAATATTGCTACAAAAGGGCAGGCATACTCAAGACATGAACAACATGTGCCAGTTCACATTCCTTTGTTCATGCAAACATCCAAACAACGGTCATTTATGCACTTTAAAAAGACTAGGATGAACGATATTGTTGTAAGACTACGCCGTCAAAGGATTTTCATTTTCTAGAAAGGCAGTAGCAGCAAATTCATGTTGAGTCATAAACTCAAAGCTTACGTAGTACAATCACTTAAGGTGTTTGAGAGGCTGACCATTAACTGTCAATATGTCACCATATATTTATTTTTTCGGGAATAGTGTTTTTTTTTCAACTTGACTGCAATTATTCTTAATTTGAAATATCTATTGGTTATTTATTTATTATGACCTACTACTAAAAGTTAAATATTTGCCTGTCATTCTCGAAATTTTCTTTCAAAACTAATAATTGTTAAAACTCCAAACTGCAAAAAACAAGTTTACATTTTTTCTCTTAAAATTAAAACTTAGTCTGGAATAAATATATCAAAAGCAAAAGTCGTAAAACACATTACTACTTCCTGTCTTGTCTGTGACGAGGTTTTCTACTTAACAGAGCAACAATCAAACACAAATTTATTATAGTACCGAATGATAAACAATTTATCGCACAGCTAGCCAAGCACCAGCTCTACAGCTACTTCTTTTCCTGACATGCCAGGGTGTTCCAGACTTAGTCTGGAAGGCATAGACTAATTGTTACAGAAAAAAGGCTACCGAGTTTTAAAATTGAAAGAAAAAATTCAATAAATATTTAACCGATACAATTTGTATACCAAACTATCCAATGATACTAAAATAGCATTGAAATCTTAAACATTTCAGAAGTTATAAGATATTTTAACTCTAATTTTATCACTTGCAATTTTTATGATCAATCAATACTTTCAGCAAAAGCAATTAAGAAAAATTTAATATCGGCATTAGAATCTCTTTTGTTTTGGCTCTCCATCGCCGTGGTTTTGACAGAAAGTTGTTAATAAAAAACGCATTTAGAACTTGGTTTATAAAATGGCAATAAGAAAATCACAAAAATTTTTAAGTTCAATTGCTATTGTTGGTGAAGGTATTGATTGATCATAAAAATAAAGTAATAAGACATGAGTTAACATTTCTTATAATTTCTGAATTATTTCAGATTTCAATGCGATTTTAGTATCATTAGATAGCCCTTTTCATTCTCCTTTGGTACGTTTATGTTTATATTACAATTATATTCGTAAACTATTTATTAATTTTTTTATTTCAATTTTAAAACTCGGTAGCCTTTTTTCTGGGACACCCTATAGTTGTTACTCCATTCATTTATATCTCGCTGGTACGAAACGGCATCAAATGTTCGAGTAACTTTACGAGGCTTTAACCGAGTAAAAATTTGAACATTTTTTCCCGAATAGACCATATCGGAGATAGAAAAAATGAAATGCATTTTGGTCGATCGGCCTCTTCAAACAATAGAATTGATTGCCGTTCCCTAAGGAAAAATTACTCTTAGAATACACTTCAAATCCCTTTGCAATCCCAATCGACCAGAATGCATTTCATTTTTTCTATCTCCGATATGGTCTATCGTACGAGCACCCTCACAATTATTCGTTAATAGCGAATAGTTAAAGTCAAGTATAGCTCTCTTTCTTTTTTATGTATACACCCTACAACAACAACTACATTATACACAATCAACACACAACATATATAACTAAGTTTGTTTTTGTCGATGTCTTTAATACAGTGTGTCTCAACAAAAAGGCTACCGAAAACATTATTCACTTTAGTGTTCGAAATAAACTTTAAAACGAAATGAATTTTATACAAAATGAAAGAGGAGGAAAAGGGCTATCCAATGATACTAAAATCGCATTAAAATCTTATGTATTTAAAAAATTATAAGAGATTTTATCTGAAATTTTATTGCATTTTTATGATCAATTAGAACCTATTACAATGGCAAAATTTAATATCAACATAAAAATGTCTTTTGTTTTTGCACTCCTTCAACGCGTTTTTGGCAAAAATACTTTTATAAGGAGAAACCCATTTAAAAAAATCTGTTCGATCGGGAATAAGGGAATAAGGAAAACCATATAAGCATTTTAAGCGTAATTGCTATTGTGAGTGAAGATGATAACTGATCGTAAAAACACCAATCAAAACAAGCAATAAAAGTCCAGTCAAAATCTCTTATAACTTCTTAAATATACAAGATTTTAATGCGATCTTAATCATTAGATAGGTCTTTTCCTTCTCTTTCGTTTGGTATAAAAATTATTAAATTCTATAAATTAAGTCACACGCTATAGTGAATATTTATTTTAGTTAGAAATTTACTTAATTTTTATGTCAGCTTAAAAATTCACTTTTAATCTTTCTTTTTTCAGGTTCGAAATTTATTTCACTCTTTCCTTCAGGTGTAAAATTAAACAACTTACTTTAATCTTTAGAAATTGAAAACTTTTTAACCATAAATTAAGATAAGAAAGTAAGCTTTTAAGGTTATCCACAAAAGTAAATAAATGATAACGCGCTGGACATCTAATACTCTCTATTGATACTTTTAGAGTGGTAGTAACCTCTTGATGATAGATATAATAACTATGAGTTATGGCTGATTCATATCACACTTTTCTGTATAGATCAACTCAACCTTAATGGCTTTGTTTGATACCAAAGAAAAGAAACACTGAAATTTCCCCCTTTTTCAAAAAAAAACAACGTTATCTGAGGGTTAAAGCATAAATGATTGCGGAATATTTTTCTATGATTTCGGGCCAAAACCGAAACACCGGAAGAGAGATATCATAATTAAAGAGTTTGGTCTATTTTTAATTTTTATGTTTCACTAAAAGTGTAATTAAATTTTGGTGAAATACGCTAACCGCAAAAAAGTAATTTTTCTAAGAGAGGATTGCAAAAGCTTATTTACGTAAACATTTTCATCGCAAAAACACTTTCCTGTCGACACAATGTATGTTATATGTCAATTTTTCTCCACAAAGTTTTCCGAAGAATAGTCTATAAAATTTTTTTGGGAGAACGAAACATCAAGACATATTTGCTTTGATAAAAACAAATATTCATGAGACTTTACAATGGGAAACTTTAGGGAAGAAATTAACATGTGAGCTATGAAATGCTTAAAGAATTATCTTTTTAACGTTTATTGCTATTATGTCTTTCATTAACCTACCAAAAATACGAGATCTGAGCTTTTTGGTTCTATACTGGGTCTACCGGCACTGGTTCGGAGCTGAATAACAATCATAGCGTGAAATTCTATTCGGACGTTGATGTGGAAGATTGGAAAATATAAACAGTGTATATTTCGATTGTATGTTTATTGTTCACGCTGATTGGTTTATAATGCGAAGCGGAGCAATTTGATTGGCTCTTTCTCTATTTTACGATGATTGTTTTGCTCATTCTGATAGTAGCTAGTGTGCATGTGCACCACTCCCTATTCTCTAAAGTGTCGGTAAACACATTGTAGGGTCAAAATGCTTGGAACAGGTCTACTGGAAAGACTAGTGTTTTATCAGCATTTTTCTATTTTCTTTAAAAAAATCTAGGATTCATTTGTTTTGTTTTTGAGAGAATATGCTTTGAAATTTTGAAATACTCTTGGCGTCAGGTAAATTGTTTTCAGATTTTTCTTATTTTTTGGTCTCACTAAGAACCTTGTTTTTTATAAAGAATATACAAATGGATCAATACTGAAATTTTACAAACAAACAATTCTCCTCTCATCAGTAGGTCTTTATCCCTCAAACAAATATAAGGTTTGATAAATTTGCCTCGTTTTCCATTGATGTTGCTATGGCATTTAAATTCCAAGAGATTCAATCACATTGTTGAATTTCCCATTATAGGTTACATATGTTTTGTTTAAAATCATGGAGCAGTTCTTTAATTTATCCCTCCAAAAATTAATTAGAATTTTAATGGAATTCAATCTGGATAGCTATATCGTTTAAATCATTATGATTAGAAAGGAATTAAAATCGGCTGCATTAGAAGTAAAAAAAATCTAAGACAATTAAAAGAACACCCTAGTTGAAGTTTGAAGTCTTTTAAAACCTAAAATTACTACTGATTATAAAGATTTCGTTAAAGTTATTAAAAACACCCTAGTTTAGAAGCTTAATCACTCTTAAAAGCGCAATATTTTTAAAGATTCAAATTTCTAGAATTTTTTCATCAATTCTCAAGTTTTAAACCGATATTCAAGAACACTGGAAAAAGAAAAATGAGAAAGCCCTTTTTATAGGCCTTCAAAGGTATAGTTGCGATTTTAGTCAAATCTGGAAATGCATAATGCATAATGTATAATGCATAATAATCTCAGCAACTACATATGCTAAGGTCATCAAATTTTGACCAAATACTTTGTAGTGTATTTCACAGAAGAATTAAATTATCAATAACTTCACGTCTAATAGTCGTTTTGACTTTTAATGACAGGTAGGTATTATAAAAATTAATGAAACATGAAATACGTAAAAGTATATCTTGTGACCAGTGTGTATTTTACAAACCAGTAAAAGTTTTATTTCCTTTCCTGGTAAAAAATACAACAGACTTAAAGTTAGAGAATTTAACGGTTTGTTCTGTAAAATACCGACCAGACAGGTGGCAGTCTTGAGAATTTCAAGATGGACTGCGACATCGACATTACAAAGTGTGACAATTTGAAATCCTTAGCATCTGTCGTTGCTGAGATATTTTTACTGTTATGCATTATGTAGGAGCTCATTCCCCTTTCTAAGGGTTAAAATAGAAATAGCCAATGTTTTTAAAATGCCTTAAGGTGGACACAATTAGCTCATTCTATTTGAACTCTTTTGTTTTTATCTGATTTGACAATGCATATAAAGTATTTCAGAAGAGGTCTACAATGTGATAACAAAACACAATAATGATATATAGGTGTATAAATGTATGAAAAAGAGTGACAACTCTTTGAAATACTGTCCTTGAAGTTGTTTTCTTCCGAACCAGGTTTTTTCGAAGGATCACACGAAATTCATATAAGTTTGAATGAATTTGTCTTCAAGAGATTTTTTCAACTGCTTCGTAAAACAAAGGAAAATTTAAAGCATTTTCAATTTTCACCTTTTTTTGACATTTGAAGGAAAGCCAACCTTTTAATATTTTACGATGAAGTATACTTTTTAGGGACACTCAGTATTTGATTTTCGTAGATTCTACGTAAGCAGCCAACGGGACAGTTGGCAAACTATCTGTTCGGAAGGCATGTTTTTCCTAGAAATTTATAGTATATGTTCGGAGAATATTTCGAAAAATACTTTGCTGGAAAATTTCATGTGTTCGGAGACCATTTCATGTATGCTAGATTTTTTGGCTTTCCTGGAAAAAAATAACAGATATTTTGTGTCTTGGGCTCCTGGATTTTTACGTGTTCTGAGTAAAATTAAGTGTTCTAGCTTTTTCGTTGTGTTCTGAGATCATTAGGTTGTTGCTAGATTTATTGTAAAAATTGCCTTTTGAAACTTTTGAAAGATATTTTGTGTTTTGGTCTCGTTGGATGCTTCTGATTCTAGTAGATACGTTTCAATGAAAATTTGTAAAACTTTCAGTCATTACAAGGAACACTATATTCTTAATTCCTGTATTTCACCTTCATCTGTCATTTTCTTGAAGTAATAGACCTTTTCTGTAAGCCAGTTCTCCATCGTAGTGCTTGTTTTTAGTGGGTGAAACTTTTGCAGGAGTTTGTAGGCAAAAATGTGGTTTTTTGAAGATTTCTTTTTTTTGCCAATTTTTGTTTCTACAAAATTTACACAGTGTTTCAGGCTCACAATGCCTGATATTTCCTGAAAATTTAAAAAAAATTCTATACGATGAAAGTTTTGAAAATGTCAAAAACAGCTTTTTCCAAAGCAAAGCACTGTAAAAGTTTCACCCACTAAAAATCTTGAACAACGGTGGAGTTCAATATGGTAACCTTGAAGTGGAAAGGTCTATTGGAATGTCAAAGTGTTTCAAATTGTTTGAAATAATATCTTTTTTTATTACCTTTTTGGATCTCACTTTACAATCTGAAGTGTTTCAAATTCTTGAAAAATAGTATTTTCAACTTTTTATTTTTGAAAACATCAACATTAGAAAAATATTTTTGGGTTTTCAAAGTCATCTCTAATGCATAGCTCGTATATAATAAATAAGACTTCTTTTTATGGAACTTTTGCATTTGTTTCTTCAAGATTAATTAAGATTATTTTTGGGTTATTTTTGATTCCATGGAAATCCAATGGTTTTTTTTTGGTTATAATTCATGAAGCTGACTCGAGAACTGCCTCTGAATCCTCTTTTAATTTGTTTTCTGTGAAACCAAAGACAGTGTTCAATCACACTGCCTAAAAAATACAATGTTTTATTCGTGTCTCTTCTTATTTCTTAAACATAACTTCTTAATATTTCACCAATTCATGGATTTAATGAAACTGAGTTTTATTATATACATGCAAAAACAGATAGATTTGGTATCGAGGGAGGTAATTTTGGCTGAGATTTTACTTTTCCCTTTTTCACCTTTTAACTTTTAAAGAAATTTTTTTTTCATGTTTTTAATTTCCCGTCATAAAGATTTAGAAATTTTTCATCTTGTAAATTATTTTCTTCAATTTCAATGCCTCATACTTCAGATTGAAGTTTCAAGAAATTGTTTTTCTCTAAATATAAATCTTTCCAAACCCTAAAAAATCTTTCCAACGTTAACAAATTTATTAGGTTTTTCAAATATTAACCCAAGGGATTAGAAATTACATTAAGGAATTTTCCAAACTCATAAAATCTACCTGGTTACGTCAAAAAAATTCATGCCGTTATAATCTTCAAAGATTTTTAAATGTTTTACATAAACAAGTGCTTGGGAAATCTTAGTCCTATAATTTCAGGTATGAAGCCATTCAAAAGTTGTTTAAGGTGGCATCCCCATAAAAATTGTGAAAAATGGGAAATTTGTTGTTTAGCACTAAGTGCAACGAGTAAACTTTCAAATAAAAGTGTTTTGAAAGTTGCTCCACATCTAACCACAAGTAAATGAACACTACTAAAACATGGATAGGCTTATCAAAACGTTCAATGGATTAAGTGATATTGACTTTTGACTTTGAATGGAGGCGAAGGCAGCAGATGCTTCATGCTGGCAAGTTTTACTTTGCAGCTCTGAAGTCTTTTAAACGAAAAATGAACGTTGACATTTTTTTCAAAGTATTTTTTCTTCAAATAAACTTTTATAACTTTGAACAAAAATATCTTTGGATGATTATAAGCAATTCAGCTGAAATTTTTAACACACATTAAGATTATCATAATCTAAGGTCTGAACTAAATTAAGGTGAATTAGGTAATTTGTGAATGAATTATGAACCGTGAATAATTAATGAGATTGAAAATTTTCGTTCAGCTAAATCAAATTTTTAATAAAACAACGATAAATGGTCCAAAGACAATTATATTCTAGTTCATTCCCTAAAGCAGCATGTGTACGACTTAAAAATGATAATTTCTACCGTGAAACTCGTGTTGGTGTCTCAAAATTGTGCTCCTAAAACTGCTAGTTTTTAGAGTTCTTTGAGCTTTGAATGCTCATTAATTATTCATGAATCAATACTTTACTGAATTTCGAAAATATTCACTTCTTCTAACATACTCTAAAGTACCGAATAACCGTCCCCCCCCCCCCCCTCCCCCACGATTATTAATTCCAAAGATTTTTACAATTCAAATTCGAAACCAACTCGAGAATGCGTACAGATCTGCACGAAATTCATTAAAAAACGCATAAAATTCAGCATGAGACTTGAATTTATATCCATATGATTTTATATCATTAAAGAAAACTGCCTGAAGTACATGGCTGCATTTTGTTCTTCCTTTACTAAATTTGTACCAAAAAAGTCTTTGCATCATTACCCCCTTCCTTTATTCCAACTCCCCCTCCCCCCGATTATTAATTTTTGGAAAAGTTTCCAACCTCCCGATTATTCCAAACCCCGGGTACTCTAGAGTATCTAACCAAGAAAACTTGTTTAAAAGTCGATTCGGAAAAAATTAGCTTTTTTATGGGATTGCCACCTTAAAAAGCCAGGAGAAGAGCTCCAAGTAGCTTCCTCCCCACAGCATAACAGGGTCTTTAGTTTAATAAATGACTGACCTTAATGGAGAAATAGCATTTAGCGGGTTTGGCAGATTTCCTTAAGTAACCGCTAAATATCTTCCTCTCTTTATAAGTTTTCCAGCCGCCGAAAACTAGACCGCTCAAAACTCTTAAGTACGTGTTTGTGACCTGATGTACAAAGAAAAAAAAATCAAGTTAAAGTTACATAACTTCAACGTGGCCAATTTAAACAATAGAAGCAATTATTTTACCATGTATATATATTCATATCGTAAAATCGGTAGGCTTATTATTTTTCAAAAGGCTTTTGGGAAGACTCATCTTCAGGATTTTAATGCTAAAATAATCTGTTCCTAAAAGAGAAAA
>JAUBWS010095742.1:12348-24587 GCA_032270445.1 Darlingtonia californica | reverse complement strand
GAAGTTTTCGAAAATTCTTAGCTACGAGGGAGGGGCTTAACATTTATGAAATTTTCAGGAGGGGGTTACCCTATTTAGTGATGGGTTACTTTTTGAGAGGGGGGGGGGGGAGTTCAAGACTTGTCGTTGTCTAAGTCATCAATCTTGACAGATACTATTTTTATTTACTCAGACTATTTTGATATACTCATCAAAGTGAACAAACTTTATTGCTGCTAATGAATAAAGCATATAGAAGAAAAACAAAAGAAACATTTAGTTCATGTCAGTTCTTCGGTTTTTAGGGGGGTTGCCGAAATTTTTTGTGGGGTAGATCTCATCTAATTTTCAGGGGGGGGGGGGGGGAGGTCAGAGAGGTGTTGCCCACTATGCCTTATGTTTCAATGTTTTAGATAAGATTGTTTTTTCTAGATATTGTGAATGTTTTGCAAACGGAGAGTTTTGCAATAACTGCAATTGCCGAATGTGCTTGAATAATATCGAACACGAAGCAGAAAGAAGCAAAGCTATTAAGGTGAGTTTGGAGTAATGTTAATTGCCAGAAGGTTGGTTTATTGCAAGTTCGAGCAAGTTCATGTATGTTATTTTGCACGAAAATTACATGGCGAAGTTCAAGTTAAGGAACTATGCAAAATTTCATGCAAAACAAAATTTACACATAGTTAAGTCCGAGTTTTAAACAAATTGATCAAATGTTGTGGATATATAATTAGCGTTTTTGCGATAACACGAAAATTAAATACTTAAGTCCGAGTTTAAAAAAAATTAAACGTCGTGAAAATTATGCTGCAACACGAGTACTTTTCCATATCATGTTTATCACGTTAATTTTTTTTTCATTAGAGTTGTTTAGATCGAAACCCTCAAGCTTTTCACCCGAAGATCGGCAAAGGGAAAGTGAAAGGTGATAACGAAAGACGGCATACAAAAGGTATATTGCTTCTTGTTTACTTTTGATTTTTTTTTGTTTGTTACTTGACCTGAATGATTTTTCAACTCCTATTATCACATTCACCTGAATTCTAATTCTAGTTTATTTTTTATTTACATTTACATTCCCAGGAAAGCCTCTTCAGTTTTCCTTGAGCTGCTATCAATGAGAGTCTTGCCTTCCTGGAAACATCTACAGTGAGCCTAAACTCGGGAACGAAAAAACATGAGTACGAACTAGATTCATCTTATATACTAGAAAGTATCAAAAGTTGCTGATATTAATGCGAAAAGTTGATGAAATGTTTTTTGTGGAAGTTCCATTTTCATACACGATTTTTTAAATGTAGCACATTTCAAGGGTTTATGGAGTTTTCGGTTTCTTAGTTTGCTTTTTGAATGAGGTGCGCAATAGATTATATCTACAACTATTCAGTCACCTGTTGTTTTTCTGTTTAAGATTATTATTCAGTTTTATGTTTTTGTATCTAATTGAAACATTTAAACTTTATTTTAGGTTGTAATTGTAAACGATCAGGTTGTTTAAAGAATTATTGCGAATGTTACGAGGTATAGCTAAAAATCATATTTGTGTTGTTATGATTTATTTTAAAGAGACTTAATCGAAACCTAACCAGTTTCCACTTGCGAAGTAATTAATTTATCGATCTCTCATTGGTGATTTACTTTTTTGCTCACTTTTTTTTGAAAAAATCATTGTTTCGTACGAAAATTTCGAGTGGAACTCCGGCTTAACTGAAGAATACTTGCTTTTGTTGAAAAAAAGCTTTTTCAGTTAATGGAAATTAGAAATTTTTGCAGGAAAAAGCTTTTTGGATGGCAATTTAAAAGCTGTTTCCCCTATGCCTGCAGCTGTTTCCTCTAATTATACCTTTGATACTATAAAGAATTTTTGTAACAAGTAAAATCGTTATTTGGCGGGAATAAACTTTAACGATTGAGGACTTTCTAAACGTTTGTGGAAACCACAAAACCTTCTGCAAATTTATTTTTCCTTTAAAGTGTATCTGTATATCTTTTTTTCGCCTTATTATCCAATAGCTGATTATAGAAAGCAAATGAACTTTCGCAAGTGACTTTCGTTTTTGTCAAGATTTGACGTTCGTGCATTTCAGGCAAAAATTTTGTGTTCTTCATTGTGTCGATGTAATGGATGTAAAAATTTTGAAGAATCAGACGATCGGAAGACGTTGATGCAGCTGGCAGATGCTGCAGGTGAAATATTTATTACTGTACCTTTGATTAGATAAAACTTATCTCTATTCAGTAATTTTCATTTCGAACGATTTTTTTCTGGGGGGGGGGGGGGGTTGTTTCTCAATCTTTTTCTCAAAGTTTTTGCTTTTTGTTTTTCTACATTTTTACCGTCGATTTTGCTGAAAACTTAGATTTAGTTTTTTTCCATATTCCATATTTCCAAAAAAGGGCACTGAAAATGCATAAGTTCAGATAAAAAGGGCACTTATGACCAATAAAGTACCTCTACATTGACTCCAGTTTTAGCGTTTTAGCTCAAATGAAGCTTTTATTTGGAAAAAGACAAAGGGGCAAAGTCCGATAGTGGGACTCACTTTTCTTTTAAAAAAGGGCGTGACATGTGAAATGACAAAATAAAAGATTCAGGTTTCACCAAAATTTTCATCCAATGAGTAAAAAGTTCATTTTTCTCTTCTTCATTTTCTTAAGTTTCAAATCCTCTTTTTTCAAATATAAATTTCAGGAAAATTGTTCAAACTTTTTAAAACATTTCGAACGATACCAAATTTATTAATATCATGCAATATTACAGAAGTTATGCTAGTTGGAAAAATTAGTACCATGAATAAAAAATTGACAATGCTCGTCATTTTTTCACAGGGAATTTATCTTGTATCGATAATGCCAAGTAAAATCTTCAATTGTTCATTAAACTAAGCTTTTCGGAGCTTTATTCTGTCTTCAGGTTAAAAACTGCAATATGTGTACAGTATCTGTTTTAACCTGAATATGGAAAAGCTCCGAAAAGTTTATTTGAAAAAAAAATGTTGCTGTTTTCTATTTTAATATTGGAAATTCTTTGCAATGGTTTATGACTTTCTTCTTTTTGCAGAAGCACGTGTCTTGCAACAGAATGCTGCCAAATCAAAATTAGATTCTCAAATACAGCTTGTGCCGAAAAAACGAGCAAATTCAGTCAAAGAAAGGTAAGGTTAAGAAAGTTTGAATGTCTTTTCAAAAGTCAAGCTTTATTGCAATCATCATAAGATGAAACACAGATTTGGATTAAAAGCTACTTAGGACTTTTCTCTTTCAGTAGAGTGGAGGCAGGTGGAGGTAAAGAATTAATCTACTGTCTGATCCATTCGCAATCAAAACAAGCGCGTTTGCATGAAAACGAGGTGATAAAAACAAATCACCTCCGGATGTGGTTTGTTTTGATTGATTTTTTTCCGCTTCGTTTACGTTTTTTCGTCCTATTCGTTTTGCCTTGTTCCCGCGTAAACGCGTTTGTTTTGATTGCGAATGGAACAGGCTGATAATATTTTGTTTCTTGTTTTTTAAATTTAGCTTTGTTTTGTTTCAGACTACCTTTGTCCTTCATAACGGCTGATGTTTCCAAGGCAACTTGTGATATCTTACTCGCCACCGCAAGTGAAGCTGAAAAGGTCTGTTTATATCTGAGATTGTATATTTACACTTTTTGTGGGTTGTTTTTAAACAAGTTGTTTAAACTATTGGAATTTTACGTAGGAAAGTGTGTAAAATACGATTGGAAAAACGAGTCATCTAGAAATATTTTCCTTTATTTTTCAAACAGATTTCAGAGGCTCTTCAACTAAAGAGCGAAGTCGTTTCAAAAATAATTCTCTCACAACATTTTTAAAATGGCAATTCGTGGTATTTTTAGCACATTTTGGGTTTTGCGGCTTTTAATTTTGCGGAGAAGTCTAACTGCTATATTTCGCGACATTTTAATATCGCGGTTTCAGGTAATGGCTCTATCTCATAACATTTTGATTTCCTGCATAAGCTGGTTTGATGAAGACGATATTTTGTCGCATTTTATTTCGCGATCTTGCGTAAATTTTACAGTTCGAGGCATTTTAATTTGGTGGTTTTCTGACCTTGACCGTGCAACCGCGAGCTTTTGATTCCACGATTTGCATCGAAATTGCCGACGTGATTTTTGTTTTTGCCGACGAAAAAGAAATGACAGTCCGTGTTGGTCATTTTTTACCGATGTAAAAAAACTCGAAAAGAAAGTCAATTTGATAATATTTTTATTTCTTTTAGAATAACCTGTCAGAAATGGACGCTGAAAGATCATTGGTCATTGAATTCTCGAGATGTTTAGACCAAATTATCGATAAATCGAATAAAGCTGTAAGAGGTAATTAAATCATCAAGTAATTAAAGTCTTTTGTATAAGATAAAAAATTGCCATCAGTGTGTTTAAGATATTTTCTGAAACCATCATATAATTATATGCTCACATAAAAACGAATCGATTTTCAGTCCAACTTTAATTCTTCTTTGAAAGAAAGGTTAACGATGGATGAATTTGATCGATGATTGATTTAATTGTTATTGTCTGAAGATTTATTCTCTGATAATGACAAGGACTATTAAAATTCGCCATTCCATTGTAAGAAATTTAAAAATGGACTTTTTTGTTAGATATTTGTTTTTATTGAAACGTTCTTTTTAAAAACCACTTCTATTCTGATAATTTTCAACATTTTGGAAATCTTTGGTCTATGCTTGTCATCGGCAAGTGGTTCATTTTGTTAACTGTTATAAAGTTTCAAAAATTGTTTTCTTTTAGGAAAAAGGTGACAATAGTTGATGTTAGTCTTTTTTTTATTTTCACAAAATAGATTTTTTATTACAAATTATGGAAAATTAGGTGAATATTGTAATTGAAATTTTAATATTTATATTTTATATAACATGTATCATAGTATCTTATCAATATGCAAGTGTAAATTGGATGTAAATTTCTTATAGAAAAAATAACATGACGTATAAATTGTCTTTAAATTCATATAAAACAGATTTTCTTGTTTTTATTTATCTAATGGTGCTGTTAGTCCAGTAGCCATAAAAGCTATACACTGACCGTGTACTTTCATAGTAATTTTAAAAATAGTATTTTTTTTTTGTTTTTTTTCAAAACACCCATTACAACAACGATGTGCTCCTTGATTGTTATATATAATCAACCAACTTTGCCACTGGACTTTATTACGACTCTTTATATTATACACCAATGTTTTAAAACGCTATTTACGGTAGTGGGGAGTGGGGGTGGATTCCACCAACATGCATGCAAGCTAGTTTTTTTTAATTCAAACTTTAGAAATACCTAGTACCAATGTATTTGTCATCAAGTTTTGTGACTTAACTGATATTTTATCTTTTTCATGATGATAAGATTTTTTAAATTTCATCAGTGTATGACATGTTCTTCATGAAAGGTGGTGTCATCGTATTGAATTTTTCAGTTTATTTTGTAAGCTTTTCATTGTATTTTTTAACTTTATCACTTCATTTTGGTTCTTTAATTTGTGAGAAAGAAAAAAACTGCACCGTTTGACAAGAGTTTTAAGACAAATATTTGAAAATAATAACTTAGCGAAACGAGAGCGATTAACAATAATTATATATTATGACCTTCAATTGTATTACATCCAACGTAATAATAAAAATCACTTCCCTACTTATTAATGAAAATCATCATATAAAAAGCTGTTATGTAGGTGTTGTAGTACGGTGCAAAGTTTTATTGGACATACTGTAGCTGAAAAATGCTCGAACCCTTTATTAGAAAGTAAATGTAGCGTCCGTTGTCTGAAAAGAAAATTTTTAGGAAGAAAATGAGCAGTATATCAAACGATGCTTACCACCAATCTGCACATCATTTGGAAAAGATTCCCTTATATTTGAAAAATATTAGACGGCAGTGTCCGCTAGTAGGACGCAATTTTCTCTTGAAAAGGGCCTCTTGGTAAAAACTATAAGAAGGGTTGTTTTAATCTAATTACATACCAATACCATAAGTAATTTAAAAGATATTTTTGTTATAATTAGAATGGGCAGCATCCACCCTTACGAAACAACGTGGAGGCCACACAAAACAAAACATAGGTCAAGTACCTCGGTATCTGAACATTGGGAAATTATTGAACGAGTTTGAGGTTTCTTTCATAGATTGTTAATCCTTTAGAAAGTCCGTGGGATACTCTGTGAGAAATTGAGATAAAGTTGTCGAATCCAATTTGTAATATACGTACTCGGCTCGAGGCGTAATTCTCTAATTTGAATTATAATCAATATATCTCACTTAACTGAATGACCATGAATTTTGGGTAAAATTTCATAATTCTAAAACTTGAGCCATCTGTCAGTCTACTTTAACACTTTTTCCGTGGATTTTCAATATGACCGAGGAGGGAATACTGAAATTTCTCTAGATTAAATCCACATTAAAGAGCTAACGAAAATTTTCTTGATCCTTTAATTGCTTAGTAGCCTTTTAAACAAAATCCAGTTTGGGATTATCAACTGAAAATAATTACTTAATAGAGTGTTTCGTGACATGAGATAGTAATTTATTCGCTATTGCTTACGTATATGTATATCTAATAGTAGTAGATATGTAGATATGTATATTCACTATTGTTGACGTCGTAACCAAAACGCCCTTATCTCGTTTTTTTGTTTATTTGGCTTTTCATGCTTTTTCATGTTAATTTTTTGTTTTATATCTTTTTGCTATGGTTGTAGTGTACTCTATGTAAGCAAGTTGAAAATGTTTGCTTGTTTTGTTGTTTAAAATATGTTTGTAGAATCACCTTGACTAAAGCATTTCTCTAATGTGTGTACGAAGTTCATCCAAATAGTTCAAGTCATCCTTAACTGAATGTTGTTCGTTCAATTTTTCCAGTGAAAATGTATGTTTAAATGCATCCTATTATGATATTTTTTAATGACATGTAGATAGGTTTGTTGTGATTGTTTACTAATGATAAGAAGGAACAAGCAATTAGGAATTCTGTTTATGTGATGAAGTTGTTGAACGAGGGACTATTGGATAAATTGTTTGTATAAACGTGTCTGTAATTTCTTTATCTTTAAATGCTCCTGCATCTCTGTATGACTGAGCCCCACTCAACTAATTTTTGCTTTGTATACTGGCAGAGAAAGATGTTTTAACAAGGAAGCAGAAATAAACTGTGAAAATAAAAACACTGAAACGTTTTACTTAGCTTACATAAGAAGTATTCAACATGGGTGTTCAGTCGACTGAGATCACTGATAGCAATGGCGCTCATTATAACATAACAGTAAGTCTACATTTTCTTTGACATTTAATTTTTTTGTGGTTGTGTTTATAAAGTAGATCAGCATAAACACTTATAAAATGTTTATGCATGCAGTTTGGCCACATTCACCACAAATACCGTTATCTCCGTTTTGAATATAATATATTCAATAAAGATATTCGAGGTGTCACCCTCTAGAAACAACCGGTTGAGTTAGTGTAGATGGGATAATCTGTGAGGCTATCTACAACTTGTCAGTCCCTCTATCTTTCTTCAGTTAATCAATGTTGATGAATAACAAAGATTTTTATTAGAGTTTTAATGGGGGGCGGTTATATTTTATAATTAATGTAAATGTACAATAATGTTAGACAGAAAAATTGGGGAAGAAGCCATGAAACACATTCGGAAAAATATTTGCAAAATCAGGAAAATCATGACTTATCAGACTTCTTTTTGGCATTTTAGACGTTTCTAATTCCATTTACATGAGTTATTGTAATTTGAGCCAATCTCCACTTCAAACAATCAATGATGTCAACTTTTAAATGATTATGTATCACGAATTCAAATAGTTCGTATCAGCATAAGTTTTCTTTAATAAAGACGTACTAAAATGTTTCAAACTAAGTCGGGCATAAATTTTTATTATCGTGTACTTTATTATTTAAGCTTTACAAATAAATAATTCTCTCTCGACGATTTGAATTAAATAGTGGTTTTTTAATCATCTATAACAACAGTTTTGTTCGTTGCAGAATTAATAACCACTTTGATTATCAACAGTAACTTCAGCGGATCATTCCATACTTTAATGTATAGGTAGAGCTACAAGAGGAAGAGAAAGAAGCCATGAAGACTCGCTCCCAACTTTACGAGGTCGATGATGATATGTCGAAAAAAGCACTAACGAAGGAGGGTGATGATAGTGATGACACTTCATCGTCATCGTCATCATCTGAAGATGAAAGTGACGATGAAGAACAGATGAGAGATGTTCAAGGTTTGTCGTTAGGGGCGAAATATACGCATGTTTTCTGATTTTTCGAACTTATTTCTACTTACCTGTTCATAAGAAGATATCGCTACGTCAATTACACCTTAACGTCAAAAGTGCAGTCTTGTAGAATTAAATTCGACAGGGCAGAAAGCAGGTGTTTAAGTTGACCCTTTTTTATAATTAAAGCCTTTTGTCAGCTCAGCCTCACTGTTGCTTAAAATTCAATTGTTTTCAGGCTTGTTCTTGCTTACTAAAAACAATTTTATTATCATTTTTTATTGTAAACACGTTACTACTAAGTATATTTTCATCGAAGGCGATTACCATTTGGAAGTTTTGAATTTTTGCGCCTGTTTCTAGCATAACCAGACATTAATTTTTTTTAATTAAGCCTCGAGGTGTTGCTTAGTCGTTTTTGAAATTTCGCTGGTTTCAGCCTAGTGCTGTTTATAAAGATATTATACTTAAACGATCAATTTCGGGGTATGTTGCACCTGTTTAGATGCCCAATGAATTGATTAATACTAATCATTAGGAAAATAGCAAATTTTATTTAACCTTGAAAACCTTTTTCTTCGCAATCTGTAGTTTGAGCTATTTATTTATTTATTTACTTATAGTATTTACCCAGGTACTTTACATCAGTTACAAAACTGTTTTTCATATAAGACCTGCTATTAAATTTTCCCTGTTTGAAACAATGATTTTTGTGCAAAAACTTTCCTTGCTGTCTAGTTGTCGATGTCTCAGTATGAAATTGAGAATCTTTCTTATACGCAGTTGCTATTTTATTCAAGTTTTCAATCGACGTCCATATAAATTATGCATATAATGTGTCACACAATCACGGCGTAGATTTTATATAAAATCTATGAATTCATTAAACTGTTCTCTGAATTTATGTGAGTATGACTTGCAGAGATGGTTATCCCTTTAGGGCAAAGCGTAGTAAAAGTATGTTTTCTTACTGATTAAAAATATTGTATTAAAATTATCCGCTGAATGTTTAAATATACTAAATTCATATATCTCAACGGGGACACTGGATTACAGTGGAACTTCATACAAATCACTATAACAACATTCACCAAGTGGAACCATTACTTTTCGTCCCTTTAGAGTATGCTTCGTACAAAGCACTACGGATAATTTGGCCATTTTCTACTCATTTACTGTATATTTTTCATTCTTCCTTCTGTGCTTCATTCTTCCAGTATCGTTTTTATCGAGAGGAGAGTATACTGTATCATCACTAATTTCATTCGTTTGATTTTCAGATTTTGGGGATGTGAAAAAGCCGTTTAAACTTGTGTTTGAATACGATAAGATTCAAGAGCATTTCCTTCCTGGGGTACCCGTTCGAATTCGAATCAATGAAAGAGAACATCAACCTGCATCCCATCGGTTGAACCCTAATTTGTATGTACATGTTAATTTCTGTTGGTCCAATGGTTTAGCATTGTTTTACATTTAGTACCTGCCTTACGTCTACCAGACCTGAAAAGGTTAATCAGACCTCCATATAATCATTCAAATTGTGTCGGAAAGATACGTTTAGCCTTGTAGAGTGTTATTGTTAGATATAACCCGTTCATTACACAAAGTTATTGATATTGAATCGGACAGGACTTTAGTTCGGACTTTGTCCGATGGCTGACCGTCATATTGAACCCTTGTTTAAACAGTTTAGACACAACGGTGCAAAATATACATATTTCACATTTAAATTGTCTAGGTTTAAAAAGGTTTCAAAAAAGATCTCTCATTTATTTTTGATAAACCGTTCGTAAAAAGAATATTGAATTTTATGACCCAGACTTCACCGGGTCTGAAAAGAATGAAGTCGGAACTCAAAACCAATAAGCCGTCTACTTACCTGCTAATTTCTTTAATTTAATGTGGATCGCTTTTTTTCTATTTTTGCTAATTTTTTTTCTAAAGAAAATGCTAACTTGTGCGGTACAGTGAGTTTTTAAAGTAGAAATTCCTTATTGCAACGTCTCTTTCTCTTATGTCATTCTCCTATAGAATTGCTTTAGTAGATCTGTATAAAAGGTGGACATCATTCAAAGAAAATAGTATTTGACTAAATTAACTTTCTTCAATTTCTGTACGTTCTATGCTTCTTTGTATTTAAACTTGGTTGTAATGAAGGAATATGCTTGTATTTCTTTCTTTCTTTTAGATATACAATAGAAATTGTTCATGGTAAATTCAAATGGACTTTGAAAAAGCGGTTCAAACATTTCCAAGCTTTGAGAAACCATCTAGAAGTTTATCGAGCAGGGTTGATCATTAAACATCCTACAATGGCGGCAAGACTTGAAAAAGTACCCAGGCTACCCATCCGGCCTGAATTCGCACTACGTTCTAAAAAGAGTAAAGAACGTCGAATGAAAAAGCTTCAAAAATTTTTACAAAAAGTTGTGAATGTGGATAGATTTCGAAACCATGATCATGTAATGGACTTCCTTGAAGTCTGTTATTTATCATTCTTAGAAGATCTAGGCAGCAAACATAAGTAAGAACGAAATTGCTTTGCCCCGATCTACCTTTAGTGGTACGAAAAGTTGAGTCCAAAAGTGAAAGCAGAACCAATCTTTCCCAAAGTTTTTCACATCTTTCCCCTAAAGTTAGTTTCACTAAGTCTTCGTGGGTTTGGTTTTCGACTATGATTATTATTGATCAACGTTCGGACCCAAGAGCCAACTGAGGAACACTTTAAAAACAAAATACACTATTATATCAATGTAATTAGAAAGAGTTTCTGGAAACTGGTTCTTCCGTGTAATGAATCATTTGTGGACGCAAAATCCGTATCCGAATTTTCCTGACTTTGCCAATTGACTTCCGTTGTTCACCGTTAATGATTTTCCCGGTTTTTGTGGATGCTTTGTAAAATGTTTTAACGTCAAATTTAAACCTCTTCATTAGATTTATTTTGATTATTTTTGAAATTTTATAATCATCCTACTTATCTTAACAGAGAGCAGGAAGTATTGAAAAGAGCGGGTGGTCATACAATGGCTAAAAGTATTTTCAAAAGTCATGTGGTATGGTTATGGCATAACAGGTATTTATATTAAGTTTTATGCACACCTTTTTGGATGTTGCTTTGTTGAAGCTTATTATTAAAAAAAATCATTTGTTAAAGCTGTATTAAATGCAAACTTTTGATAATTTGGAAAAATAAATATTTCGATTTGTATATGATTTGAGCTGAAGGTATGGCCTTTTTTCAGGACCGAAGCTCAGAGGGTTACAGGACCCTAGGAGAAGAAAAAAAGGGTTTAAATCACGTTATCTATCTTTATATTGTCTATTTAAATCCAAAATTGTAGGTATTTGATTTCTTAAATTCAATTTTGCGTAGTTTTCGAAAATCGTTTGGTTATGTTGTTTACTTGCCCATCATCTTTGAAAGTCTTGTATTTGCTTTGACCATGATCATGTTTCTCTTCGTTTGTAGGTGGCTAATACTACGTGATAGTTTTTTGGCATACATTGAGTAAGTACCAATACAGATTATACATACCTGTGAATGAGTGCACTACAGATCGCAAATTTTAGAGTCTGTGAGACCTTTTGGTGGTAACTCTTTGAATTCAGTAGGTCTGGTTAATTCAGGTGCTAGGGTGGAAACGTATGAAGGTTGCTATTTTCGATCCCGGACAACGTCTAATCCGCGTTTTGAGTAAACCTGTCTTATTACTCTACTTGAGTAAATAAAACGGCGATATACACCTTCGTGATGTAATTTCTGATATACCTCCGCTCTCCAATCATAAGGTCTTTTGTTTTTACCTGTCTTATTACTCTACTTGAGTAAATAAAACGGCGATATATACCTTCGTGATGTAATTTCTGATATACCTCCGCTCTCCAATCATAAGGTCTTTTGTTTTGTTTTCAAAAGCGAGGGAAAATAATGTTCTTTTTTTATTTTCTAGTAAAGATAAAAACATGATTAGAGATGTTTTACT
>JAUBWS010095709.1:0-11171 GCA_032270445.1 Darlingtonia californica | reverse complement strand
TACTCAGTTTTGGACGTTAGCCGATAGACCAAGAGTAGGGCAAAAAAGCCCGGAACGGTTTATCGGACAGACTAGGTAAACCGGGACAGCCCGCCTCCGTATGAACAGCCCCTTAGAGTCATGACTTTCTATAAGAAACAGCTCATATAAGCAACCTAGCAGTACTGGGCATCTCCAAAATTAAGGGCTTTTAAGAACTAAGAAAAAAGTATGTATTTTTGTCAAAAAGTCAAAATAATTCTATAATGTCGCGGTGAATCACGATTGGTTAACTGTATTGTACCTTAAGAGAATAAAATTTCGCGCAAATTTAATTTCGCGATTTCACGAATCGAAATCTACCATTTTATATATTTTGCGAAAATTAAATTTCACGAATAGCTGAATGTTAAACATTTCGCGAGAATAAATTTTTGCGAATGGGGAACGTTACACGAATTTTCTAAGAACTGTTCATAAAAGTAAAAAGCTAAAAGTTACAAATCAAAGACATATTTTCAAGCTCAATAAACGCATTATTAGACATCTAATAGACGTTTAATCAAGAAAGCATTCTCCTCACATACGGATTTTTTGAGCCAGGAAAACGAGTAAAAATAGTTTTCTTTAAGATATACGTATTTCGCGAGAATTTAATTTCGCGAATCACAAAAACAAATGAAGCAAAATTTTATTCTCGCGAAATTTTTTATTCCCCAAAGGTACCATAAATTCAACACTGGTATCATTATTACTTGATTGTAACAAAAAGCCCCGTAAATACATAGCTATGTGTTCTGAGGTAGGCATAAAATATCGCATGATCAAATCAATAAACATTTTCTTGAGGAAAATTGTCTCTTGAATTTCTACTTTAATCCATGAGACTATCCAAAATTAAATATCCAGAATTGACAAAAACTAACCAAAATGGAGAAAAACAGAATTTTTTTTTGGCTATCTCAAAATCAGTACAGAATTTCACTAGTACTATCGTCAAAATCTTCCATAAAGTTTTTTAAAAACTTCCAGATTGTGTAGCTAATTCCCTCAAAAAGGTATTCCAGATTTTGAAACTGCGGTCAAAACCCTATGCCAGGCTGTGCCAGGACACAAAATTACAACCTTGTATTTAAGTAAAAGGTACAAGCTTGAGTAAAGAGTTAGGTAGGTAGCCTTCAAAACTTGAACTTTTTGTCCTGATCAATATTCAGAAACCTTTGGTAACTAAAATTTGGGTTCAAAAGTCTAGTCTACGGTAGACCATAGTTCTCATAAAACAAATTGTAATTTATATGCATTGAAAAAATACTTTAGATATCAAATACCTTCCAATTCTTGGATGGAAATATTAGGATCCACAGCAAGCCAAGCTATCGTCCTGGCCCAAGTTTCTGCGATTGTCAAATTCTCTTGTTTATCATCCGATTGAAAAACACAAAAGGTGATTTTCTTCCTCTCCCTTTGTCCTTTCTTGTTTTTCATCAATGTTGAGACAGTAAAACAATAATAACGGTCTTTTTTAAATTTACTTTCATAAATATGGCAGCCAATGATGTTCTCCATTAAAACTGATGTTAAATTTTTAGGTGCAGTTGTTGGTTTGACATTACATTCTCGATACATTATGTTCTGTCTGGTGACAAAAACTTCATATTTCACTTTACAGGATGGAAATAAAAAGAATACTCCATCAAGAAGTTTCTCCTCCATTTTTTACGAGTATATACAATATCTAAAATAAACAAAAAATTAAAATTATTTATCATTTCTTACCACTGTTTTGTATATTACCAAAACTTAGCTTAATCCTGTCTTCACCTCATAAAATGCTCCAAATATTGGCCACAGAAAAAAGTCGTATGTGGAGAAGGATGCTTTCCTTTATCTAAGAATCAACTTTTGATGAATTTCTTTTTTTTCTTCTTTATTACAAATTTTGAACATACACAGATACAAAATAACGAAACCCACACACCGACTAACATTGAATAGGCTTCCAATTCCAATCCCAATACAATGATTAATTTATCAATTAAGAAATACAACAAAATGAATAAAAGATGACTAAATATCGAATGCTCGTTAAATCATATCAGGTAAAATGTGGTAACCAAAACAAATTTATAGTTTTCCAAAAAAGAATTTGGAAAAATTAAGTTGATCTAAAATTCATTCATCTGTCATTTATATGATTGTCAACAAAGGAAACGCTTAAGTTCGCTTATGTATCAGATAGTCGAACAGCCTGTGATTTTTCGTTCTTTTGATTTTGTGTTTGCCGTTTGCCTTAGTGTGAGCACAGGCTAAATTTCCCGATTTGCCCATACAGTACGCGAGTATAGATAGAGCCTCAAGTTTAACAAAAATTTCATAAGAATCAAAACATTTGAATAAACTCTATTATAAATAAGATTTAAAGAAATTTTATACGACTTATTAAAAGTGCAGAGTCCCTGATATTCCAATATCCTCACATGCATTAAAAGCCTCTTTTCCTAGCTCTATAGCTTTGCTTGACAAAATAGAAAAATTTATTAAGTTAAGGTGTTCACTAAGATGAAATGATTCCCACAAAGCAGATACTACTGTGAGGGCCGACACATACAGGCTATCACGAATTAGTACGCGTTCAAAAACATATATTTAAAGGACTAAAAACAGAATACAAAAATACAACATTTAATATACAGTTTTACATGTGACTAATAACATAACAGAAACTTAAACTAATACGTGGCTAGAAAGACGAATCCATGGCTCAAAAGAATAGGTACACGCTGTAGACTATAGAACCCAAAATGACACTAAAAAACGCACAGAAAATCCCCAGAATCTGCAAAGATAAAACCACTGAAAAAACCATAGAAAGATAGGAGCTAAACAATCGAAACATAAACCACACAGAATAAACTTACTAAAAAACATAGTAATGCCACTGGCAGACATCTACAACCACACGCACATCACTTATGTCACAGAACACTGACAAAATTCTACAAACACAATATATACGCACACAACACGAGGAACAGCAATTAAATTAACTAAATAATTAAACAATAAAAATTACACAAAAATACTATAAAAACGCGCATCGAAATAATGACGCTAATTACCTAACAAAAAACCTGAATAGCAACTGTAGAATAAAACGCACGCAGGGAATAGAATAACGAGTAAAACCGGTAAGTAAAACAAGAAAATAAAACTGAAACTAGAAATGCAATGCAAAAAATGGACATTAATGATGCAAAAAACACGCAACTGAAAATAGGACAAAAGGCGCACGTAAAAACGCAAAACACATAATAAATTAAAGATAAAAACTATTAATGGCCGTAACAACTACTTTTTGCTAATGAGTAAAATACATATATCTTGCAAAAATTCTAATACAAAAATTATGTACGAACATAAATAAAAACACTTGTTCAATCTATACAAAACAATATGTCCTAGTATAAAGAAAACTATTAAAAAAAGTAAAATGCATATCTTGTAAAACTTATAATATAAAAATTCTGTAACAAACATAAATAAGAAAAATTGCCCTTGTTAAATATATACAAACACCATATAAAGAAATTATCAAAAAATAAAAATTGTGTTTTACATCTTAATTCTTTGGTAGAAAATGAACACTTTGGTATGCTTAGATATGTACTAAACAGACTTTGTTAGGGTCATTAGGTGGTTAAGGGAGCCCTATTTCAAGGAAAACTTTAAAATGTTCTCCTTAATAAGTGCAGGGCCATTGGAGATTTCAATATTCCTTGGGTAATTAGAATTTGCACATCAGCGTTCCCCATCGCAAGCCTGATAACATCCCAATTTTCCTAGTTCTATAACTTAAAGGGTAAAAGCATCTTAACAAGTTAATATGTTTGTTCCAATGAAACCACTCATACATTACACAAGGCAAACACTACTTCTTAACGAAAAGAGTGCATCTAGTTTAGGCAATAGAGTACACAAATTGTATGTAAAAGTCTTGTATGTAAATTGTGTAAATAAAAAATTGTATGTAAATTGTCCCTTTAACCCTTAGACTCCAGTGCGTTCAAATTTTACCAAAATACCGCTATGTCTTTGGAAGCTAATAACTTCTAAACCAAGCAACGTTTTTCAAAGAACATAAAAAAGAGCTTTCTTTTGGTACCAAACTTAATTGGTTTATCTCAATCCACTGTCCAGAAATTCAAGTTGAAAGCTTGGAAAGTGTTGTAAAAAAAAAAAATTCACTTTTTCAAATAAACACAGCGGAGGGTTAATAAGTATGAAAAAACTGCCTGTGTTTATGAAATGAATGAATGAAATGAATGAATGAAAAATAACCCCTGCATAATATACAAACAATATTGTCTTCAAAAATTAACATATCAAAAATAAAAAATTTAAAAATAGATACCATAATGCATCAAATGAACAACCCCTGAAAAACTGAAATTATTCACTAAACGCCCTTTCAAATGAACGCCCACTCTTAAATAGGACGTTAATTTGGAACGCTATTAACGTAAATTGTTTATTCCTATTTCGTCAAGTTCACTAAAAAGAAACTATTCAAAACAATACACAAAGTATTACGCTATGTTCTTGCAGATGAGTAAAATGCATGTTGTTCAATATATAGTACACAAAATCTGTAAAAATGTAAAATTGACCCTTTAAATATGAAAAACTACCTAACTGTATTATATAAAATAACCCCGCATAAATAAAAAAACATCTCAAAAGTTTTAATCAAAATATCAAAAATAGTTATACATCTTTATATGTTCTTGCAGATGAGTAATGTTGTTCAATTTATAGTATACAAAATCTGTAAAAATGTAAAGTTGACCCTTTGAATATGAAAAACTACCTAACTGTATTATATAAAATAACCCCACATAAATAAAAAAACATCTCAAAAGTTTTAATCTAAATATCAAAAATAGTTATACATCTTTATGCTCTTGCAGATGAGTTCAATTTATAGTATACAAAATATGTAAAAATGTAAAATTGATCCAATGAATATAAAATAACACCGCATAAATATAAAAACATCTTAAAAGTATCAATCAAATATCAAAAATAGTTATACATCTTTAATTCTTTAGTAAAAATCAAAAGGAACTCCTTATATATAGAAAAATTGATCTATTCAAAAAATAATGATTATGATTGGGGACCATTCCTGATCAAGGATGGCTTTTTATTAATAACTGTGAAGTAAAAATTTGTTTATTTATTTATCTATTTAAGATTATTTACCGAAAAATAGCCTCTTCAGTTCTTTTTGAATTGTTGGATTTAACGGTGAGGTAATTTTCACCTCCGAAAGCCTTGTACCGGCATCAAACTCTAGACCTCTGAATTCAAAGCTCAGCGCCTTAACCAATCAGCCACGGATCCTCTGAAGTCATAATTATCAGTAATTAAGATGACAGTATTTTTTCTTGACATGAAATGGTTTCTTATAAAAATTTGACATAGAAAGTCCCACATAAGAGACATGAAATGTCTAATTTAATGGTGATACACAAGAAATATTTGTTTACAGCATGAGATTTTAACAGCCACAATAAAAACAACTCGAAGAACATATTGTCTAATGTCCCACTCCGTATGAAATTCCTCATGTAAAAACAAGAAATATAATAAGAATTGAAAAAACTTGTAAATTCTAACTTCAATATAAATATAATGTTACATATCCCCCTTTATATATGTCAGTAAAAAATTCCCATTATCAATATAACCTGACCACTCAGTTCTGTAAAAAAAGTCATAAACGGTAGTTACTGTAATTTGAGGATCAATTCTTAAAGCTCGTAAAACTATCATTCAGACAGCACAGAATCTTTTTGGATTCTCCTCCCCTAAATTATGATTTTGTTTGTGCTAATTTCCTGTGCTTTAGTGAACATAATATTCGAAAATAAACGTTTCGATCAAAAAACTTCTTGTGTCTAATATTTGTACAAAACCTTTGTATACTTTTTAGCGAAAAAAAACACAGTAACATTTTTCAGATATCCTTTCGATCTGTTAGAAATGTTTACATTTCTTAAATTAACTATGTGTGCAGATATCAACAGGCATATATATATATAGATAAGAATAAGGAAAGATCACCCTTTCCATTGTTCTGAATGAACTAAATGTTCTGAATTTCTTTGATATATTATATGATGTTAATAAAAAATAACTCCACCTCTCTCCTGTGCTCTACTTCAAAATAGTTTTATCTCAGTAGCAATATAACATTAGCTAAAGAAGGCAAAACTTCGCCTTGGACAGGACCATATTCCACTTCTTCGCCATCCACTGCAATATGACCTGGTTGCTCTCCTCCAGGTACCAACCTGAATTTCTTCACTTGCACCCTCGCTACATCAGGATACTCAACATGCTTTCCTGTCTCAAACGCATCCATTAAGTCTAGCATAGTTTTCTTGCTGGTCCCTTTTGTTATATACTGGAGATCAAGTATACCATCATTAAAAAATATACCGGGACCAGAATGCATACTGGAACCCAGATGAGAAATAGATTGCAGACCGAATAGTATGAATTCATCTTCTACTTTTACCCATTGATCACTAAGAGGTTCTGCTAATGAGGGTATAGTCACATCTGGGCCTCTATTTTCATTTGATTTGGTAGCAACAGCCATCTCAATATTTCTATCATCCTCAGCAATCTCTTTATCTGTTTTCAGTGTTTGTTCTTTGATAGCTCCATTACTAGTCTCTCCTTCAGATGATACTGGTAGGTAGTACAGTGTTCCTTTATAATGACGTAACCTTAAAATTCTTTGCAAACCACCTATAGTAAATCGAAATGAACCAAATGCTCGGTATTTTTCAGACTCGATATCAACATCAGCAATAATACCCCAGGTTACACTGAGAAAACCATATACTGTGTCTTTTGAGGTGGTACAAGAGAAGAGATCCATTGGGTGGGTTTGACCTTTCACCAGAACGTAAACTGCATTTACCAGACCAAATTCTTCTCTGAAACACAAAAAAAGAACAATTCTTGAGTGTAAATTTTGGGCAATTGAATCGAAATTTCCAAAATCTTCCTTTTGTTTATATTTCTGAAGTATAAAACCATGTTTCAAATTCTTTTTGTTGAACAATCAGAAAAAAAAATCTAGGATATTATAACTTCTATATTGAATCTAATTTCATCATGGAACCAAGTGCACATACATAATATATATTGTACTGTAACGGATCCTGGGAACAGATCCTGCACTAATGTGACTTTCCAATTTACGCAAAGGTAACGGATCGAGTGGGGATTGAACCCACGACATGAATCTAATTTAATTTTGTTATAGTAGGTGGAGATCAGTGCTATTGAAAAGATTATTTTTCTACTCAACATATTAGAATGAAAACATTCCAAAATATACTAAATTGGGATATATTATGTAATGTTTCAAAATCCAACTTTTTGTATTAAACCTCAGAAAAGTGAAATCATAGAATACACCCTTCTTCACCCTGGAAGATAACTCTCAAATCAACCCTCTAAGAAAACAAACCCAATGATTAAAACAAAAGAATTTCACTTTGTTTAATTGTATTTCATTAAATAGTCAGTAGTGATCAAACAGTTAGAGCATTCTTTTTGTCATCAGAAGTTCACCATAATTCAAGTTCAAAATAAGGTGTGTGCGAGTGCATTTAACAATTTGTTTATATTTCTGGAGTGATGAAAGGTGGGTGAAGGTTAGTCAGTTAGGCATTACAAGAAAAGTACTTCCTTTCTTAGCTTGTTTGTTCAATCGTGAGAATGGGGAAAGGTTTAAAAAATCATAAAATATTGTTATTACTTTGCTGCATAGTTAATTGAGGCTGACAAAGCATTTCCTGATCCAGTTGGTAGAATACCAATAGGTATTTTCAATGCTTCCTTGTAATCAGGTCTTTCAATGATGCCATTGATATACTTAAAAGAAAGAAAACTCAACTAAATTAACAGAAGTTTAGTAACAAATCTAAAGTCCTTTACTTGTGCTCTTTTAACAACATACGATTTCAAAGTGTTATTTACATGAAAATTCTGGTTGGTTGTACTATATTTTAACGAATTGTTCAAGTCCGGTCATTGAAATTCAGCTTATTCATGAAGAAAAGCAGTCCAAAGTTTAGGCAGACAGTGTTGAATGATGCTAAATCTATTTGTATTTTACTCTGAGGAAATGTGGTTTATACAGTTGTGTCTTATCAAATAAAGTTGATAACGTCCAAATCATTAGACAACTAATGTGAAAAAGCTTATTTTTTATTTAAAATTGAATAACAACAGTGTTCAAATCTGGCATATTAAAGTAAGCTCTCCTTCTACATGCTAACACTCATTTGCCCTGAAGTTCTTGCTTAATTGACTATTGAATAATAAATGAGCCGTATGTCACCTTGGACTGGTCCCATTAAGTATTCAGTCAACTAAGCTCACTGCGGGTGAGTGCGCATCTGTGCTGGGTCAGCCTGAATGTTCTGCAGCTAACAGAAGAGCTTCAAGTGTAAATTATACCTGACTTTCATAAAAATATGTCAATTAAATAAAAACGAATACGATTTTTTGACAAAACAAATTCTACAGTGATTATGGCGAAAGTTTAAGGTTACTTTTAACACAAATTTGCTGCTGCTGTTTGCAGCAAATATCTCTCTTAAATTTTCTCAGTAGCGAACAAACAAATCACGCATTGCAAAGTATTGCAACCCCTTCTAAAACAAAGTCTATTTTGGTGGAAAAATATTTGAAGATACAAGAAATAAGGCGGGCGAATCGTTGCTGTGGAGGTGTGCGCGGGCGATAGTCCGGCATATATGAATGAGCCTGCTTCTATGTTTTTTAGAAGGCTGTTGGAATGAACAGTGGAGGCTAATTTTATTCACCAGTTTTGCATACATATTTTATTTTCTTGCAAAATGTGAAACGTTGATTGCAATAAAATTATGTGATTACCTCATATGTCAGTCCATCACCTGAACAGATCACAATACCATCGTATCTTTTGTAATCAAATTCCTTTGCAATCTTACTCGCATGACCACCATATTCTATAATAGAAATAGATAGACTTTCGGTAAGACTGTATGTTACAGGCTGATACTTGGAGTTTAACTTTGTTGAACATGAGGGCATTGCAGAAATAATATCAGTTATGATAAACATTTATTCATATTTATGGTGGCAACTGTATGTAGCAAATAAAGTAATTTGAAAAAATTAAAAAGTAAAATTAAAATTTCAAATAGAAATAAAACAACTGCTTTGTGAGCTGATTAAATCAAAAAATATTGCTTGTTGCAAACGAAATGCAAGCTAAAACACTAAATCAAGACCAAGTTTATTTTTGTTGTCTTACAGGAAAAAACTTTTATTTCATTCACAAATGGTTAATTTGGGAGGCAATTTATAGTCCATTTATGTAAATTAAATTAAAAAGATTGGGAAAAATCTGTGGCGGCAAAAATTTTCTGAATAAAGACAATTTAATTAACCATATAGTAATTTTGAAGTGCTTCATGTTACTTACCTGTCACTAATACGTCATAATGTATCATTGCATCTTTAAAGATTGGTTCTATTATTGAATGAAAAAGCTCTACACTCTTTCCTTTTCCACTTTTCGGATTAATAAGAACATAAAATCTTCTTTGAGGGGGAAATGATTCTTTTTCTATAAGTGAAAAGAAACAAATCTAAGAAAATCATATTGTTGAATACTTTAACCCCTACTCCAAAAATACTTTGTAATACCTTCCAATTCTTGGACAGAAATTTTGGAATCAATAGCCAGCCAAGATAATGTCCTGGCCCAAGTTTCTGCGATTGTTAAATTTTCTTGTTTATCATCAGATTGAAAAATACAAAAGGTGATTTTCTTCCTCTCTCTTTGCCCTTTCTTGTTTTTCATCAATGTTGAGACAGTGAAACAATAATAATGGTCTTTTTTTAATTTACTTTCATAAATATGGCAGCCAATGATGTTCTCCATTAAAACTGACGTGAAATTTTTAGGTGCAGTTGTTGGTTTGACACTAAATTCTCGATACATTATGTTCTGTCTGGTGACAATAACTTCATATTTCACTTTACAGGATGGAAATAAGAAAAACAATCCATCAAGAAGTTTTTCTTCCATTTTAAGAAAATTTTATATATAGCATTAATATGATCTAAATTAAAAAGAATTATAACAATAGTCATTTAATAAGTAATCTTATGTTTTTGAGAGTGCTTTTGGAAAAATCAACCCCAAGGTTTTTAACAAAATTTTTGAAATCACCTTAAGCATATAGTAAAGGTGACCTCTAGTAATTTGATTATTGCAAAACATTTGAATTTACTTGATTCGAAAATTAGTTCTTGCGCAAATTTTTAAAAAAAATTCCAAAATTTTCTTGCGCAAATTGCTTCTTGCAAATTAATTACCCTAAAGTAGTTTGCAACCCCCCTCTTCAGTGATTTGCCTTTTTGAATGACATGCTGTTTTAAATGGGACTTGTGGACTGCAAATGAATGAATATCATACCAATGTGGACTTGGTACATTTTGACTGATTCCTGCCAATATACTTAAAGGATTTGACTAAATAACCCCCTTTGTTGGAAAGATAATTTTGATTGGCTCATCAATGAATTTATTTCTTTGAAATTGAAGAAGCCAAATGAAAAAGGAAAAATATGAGCTTTTTATCTAAGAGTGCTATGGACTTGATATTTGGCAGGAAAAAATCAATCCTTTCTGATTACAAGAGTATAAATAATTATTTTGTAAAAAAAATGGGTGTTGTTGTTGAGATTTGGAGTCCCAAATTGGTGCGGTAGAAATGGCAAAAAAATTGGATGTTTTGAAAAAAAGCGAGGGTATAAAAAGATTTTATTATGAAATGAGTTGTGATTTCTAAGGGGAATACATCTGTTACATCTGATGCTTGTATATGCAGTAAAAAATAACTTTTAGAAGAAAGCTTTATAGTCGGATGGGGTAAAAAAGAACAAAATTTTAAGATAATTCTTTACAAGAAGAACTACATGCTTTTTTTTTATAAGAATATCCTTTATAAGAATATCAGGCTGAAAATGTTGACAAAAGGATAACTTAAGAATATTGGTCAGGCTGATCTGATCGATAAACTGAAAATATTTTATCAAAAGTATGTGAAATAC
>JAUBWS010095698.1:0-11173 GCA_032270445.1 Darlingtonia californica | reverse complement strand
CAAATAGCTTAGTGTAAAAATATTATAAAACAGTTTTAGGCACCTACTCTACGGACCCGAATAAACGTCCCCCCCCCCCCCGCTTATTTTTTCTCGAAAAAAATCCGAACCACCCCCCGCCTATCATATCTTACGGAATTTTCCAACCCCTCCTGTTTATTAAGACCCCCCCCCCCCCCCCTTTATTCGGGTCCTTAGAGTACGAAACAACCGAAAGTAAACGAGACTTAGTTTCCTAAATAAGGTTTTAAGCTTATACTCGTGTGAGTGTGTTCAGGTGAATGACTGTTGACGCCAAAGATGTCTTCCTGCGCCCAGCCAGAGGCCTTTTTTGGCGTATTTGGCACTTTTAGAATTCTGATACTTTCCTCACAAGTTGTGAATATTTCTCTCTGAAAAAGCTCTTGTTGTATATTTGGGTAAAAGCAATTTCGATTTATAACTGCATAGACTGGTTGCAATGTGTATATACAACTCTAGGCTCTATGTACAAAATCTGATATTAAAGATAAAACTCTCTTAGGGATACACTTTTCATTAATTCTTTCAATAATGCAAACGAATTAACTTTGATGGAAATTCAAAAGGGTTTAAATGTGTTCAAGGCCCTTAAAATGGAAGGCAAAACTGCAGTCAATTTTTTCTCGATTACTTTTGCAGTTTAATAAAAACATGTATAAAAGGTCTGCAGATAATATAGCAAAATGTAAACAAAATGTGTTGTTACTCAGCAAGCTGTCTATCCAGTTGTTTTTTCACTTATCTGTGCATTAAATAGTTCTTGCTAAATCATTTCATTTCAGTGGTAAATTTGTGAAGGATCTCATTGATACGATATTGATGTCGTCTCGAATGAAATGTTTGTCAACCACAAGTAAAAAGAAGAAACAAACTGATGATGATAGTCAGAATGACGAGGTGAGTAGTACAGCGGAATCTCTATAAATCGAACATCATAGATGCAAAAATATGTGTCCGCTTTAGAGAGATGTCCCAGTGGGCAAAATTGTGAAAAAACCCATGCGCTGCGTGCTGTTTATAAAAGAAAAACACTCCTTTACATTGGGTTTTTACTTATATTGACCACTGGAGTTTGACTGTAGATAATCCCGTTTCGTTCCTTAACTTACTGTCAACTTTGTAGATTTGTAAATTTTTCAACTAGACGAATAAAGATTACCTTACCTTACCTTACCTTACTGTCCGTCTTATGGACATGTCTGTACAATATATGTATATATGTATCTTATGGATATGTATGTACAATATGTCCGCTTTTTATAGAGATTCCACTGTAATATAAATAATAGTGTGGCCACTAGTCTTTAAAAGTCCCGGAACCCATTCTAGTCCTGGAAAATTGAAAATCAAGATAAATGTCCTTGAAAGATCCTGGAACTGGTTTTTCTGTTGTATGCGATTTTTTAAAGCAGTGTATTTAAGATATTTCCAACCTAATAATTTCTATATTTGAACATTGGTTTGCGTTTGGTATTGTATCATAGACAATATGCAGGTTATCTATGATAGGATGAGCTATATTTCTTGGTCAAACTGAACATAAATAATCATTTTTTTTTACTCCAATCAATCTGAAGACTCTGTTAATTTTTGAATGGCTATCCGGATATATATGTCGCTTAAATAGAAATGCACTCCTCCACAGACGTTTTTTTCAAGATTTTGAAAGGTAAACAAGCAAACTAGGGTTGGCTTTATGTCCCTTTCTCCCATAGACCATCAAATATTCCGAACTGTCCAAACAGAATGAGACAGCTTCCTTGTTAAATTTGAAATCCTTTCCGAAATTTAAACTCGGAGTTCGAATTGTACAGACAGAATTTACTAAAAATATTTTGTTCGTTTTTCTTACTCATTCAGTTGTACGATTTAATCTCTTCATGGTTAGATGCTTCTGTTTCGATATTGTTCGAAGTTATCAATGCAGCCAAACAGGTAATTTCGAAAGAGGGTTTAACAGTCCTGGAAGTCAAGATTTGTCATGAAAATGTCCTGGAACTATTATGCCTGATGCTATTCAGATTAAGAATTAAGGTTTTCTAGTGTCTTGACACCCTAAATGTTTCACGCGTTTTTTATAAGAAAACGTTCTTTTGAGCAAAGGCTGAATTTTCTGAACCAATCATTGAAAATGAGACTGAAAATTAAAGGCTGACATTTTCTTGTTCTTTTGTTTTTGAAATACGTTATTTTATCCAAACATTTAAGCCAAGAGTATTCATATACATAGTATCAGTGGTCGAAATAGCGGCCGGTCGTCGGAAATTACTGACCAAATTTCGTACATGACCGAACAAAATATAAGCGGAAAACTCTAAATTACCAGATCAAATATCTTTGATATCTACTCTTTTTAACGTTCTGAAATATTGAAAACTCTTAAACTGGGGCTTAAAACTCCCCCAGACTCCCGGCTGCATTTGAGTTCGATCGCTTAATTAATAACCGATCAAATTGAAACACGTTATTTCGACCACTGTAGTATACATGAAAACATTTCTTGAAAATATCTTCTGAAGAGCACAAAATTCCTATAAATGCCTAATGGTCTCTGTCTTCATCTAACTGATTACAAGTCTGCAAGACCTCATAAGATGTCTTATCCTCTGTTTTTTAAAGTTTTGGCATACTGAAAAGTGATTAAGATCTGAAAAGATTTTCTTACCTTTATTTGGAATTTCAGGCTGGAGAATTTTATTAGCTTTTTCTCAGTACTCTATCATTCTTTTCCTATAAAATGTTTTCTTACGAAAAGGAGCGTGTATCAATTTTTCGTAAATGTTGTCCTTCCAATGCTCCTATAAAAAGTTTTCTTCTGTTCTAAAAATGTCCTAGAAATATCCTAAAATTTTGTTTTGTTGGACACCCTGAATCTTTAAAGGGAACATTCAAGAAGCGTTTCGAAATATTCAAATCTGTACTGATCTTGTAAATTTCCGATTTTCGCGAAGTTAGCATTCCTCTGACGTATAAACCACAATTCGAACACTTATTTATCTTCCGCTTCACTGCTGTATAGTTACACGTGAAAAATCACGATTTTTCTTTTTTTAGAGTATTTGGTGTTGTAATTTGGAAGTCAAACATCTTGATATTATTATGCTGAGTCAGCATCTACAAACAGAAGAGAGAGGTTTGGTAAGGAAAATAAATTTTCTAATAGAAGAAGTTTGTTTTTAATTTTTCCTGTTCAGTTTACGTCGATTTCAAGTAGAGCTGTCCCATCAGTTACAACTAAGTTGAGGAGCACTCAACCTGACCATACGGGTACGTGCTGCCCATAAGGATATGGTTTTTCACCCTTCCAAATCTTGCTAAGGGTCCCAAAATCAGGACATTTTGAGTCCAGTCTCTCTAAGGTTTGCGGTTTTAACAAAGTTTGGGAAAATCTTGGAAATCTTAGAGAGAATCTTTAAAAAATAATGAGGTAAATAATGGTCTCACTAAGGATTACAAAACCGTTTCAAACTTGTAAAAATTGTTAACAATGTTTTTTCTAAGGTTGTGGTTTTCGAAGTCTGAGATTTCTAGTTGTAATGGTTATATTTGTCATATTTTTCAGAAAAATCTCATTGATCACCTTGTATTGAAATTAACATCACAACTAACCACTGAGTGGGAGAGTCCACCTTCTCCCTCCTCCGTTGTGTTGCTTTACAAATGTCTAGTAGTGTTACACTTTGTTTGCACGCGTTGTCCAACGATATTGGATTATGTCAAGACCTACTACCACGAAGAGTTCAAGTAAGTTGTTTTTTATACTTACAACCTTCTTATTTACCCCACGGCTTTTTTCGCTGTTTGACGGGGTGTTTGAAATTCCCACTCAGTCATGTTTTTAAATTTGAATGAACGAATGAATAAATTAATGAATGACTTGATTATTTACCCGGGCTGCCTCTTCAGTTTTTTATCAACTGTTATCAGTGAGGGTCCTGCCTTCCTGAAAACTTCTAAAGAGACCATGCAGAATTAACAGTGATTGGCAATATAGTACAAACATCTCAGGAAGTTTGCCTAATGACTTGCTCACGTACCCTACGTGCCCACGTGCCAAAAATCATGATAGCAGCAAAACCCATATATCTCCAAAACTAAACATATCAATATTTTGTAAGGAACGTTCTCGGAGAAAGGAGTTGATGTTGGGACTCTAGTTCACGCGTCCAACGCTTGAACCACTTAGATTTACCACTTGCCACTTAGTTAACTAGTCGTTGTTCTCTCTCTGATTTGCGCCGTGATTTCTGATAAACATGACCAAGATAGTTATCTAGAACCACTGGACCTTTTCTCTAATCAGTACCACTAACCTGATTCATCATGTTTTATTTTCCAGATATTACATTAGCAAGAAAGACAATATTGACAAGATCCCACCCAATTATCCAATCACTTGTCTAATTGCATCTTTTCTACCCACTGCTATTAGTACCATTACATAGATACATTTGTTAATAAAAGTAGCCAAGCAATATCAATGTCTCTTTGATTTTTATTACAAACATACATATTTATTACAATTATTTTTTTAACGAAATGATTTTTTATTTCTTGTTAGGTGTTTTTATCTGTTTTTATCTGTTTTTATCCTGGAGACAAGAACTCACATCAGGACTTGAACCTGAAAAGTGGTACACGTTTTTTATATAAGCATAGCGTCTACAAGCATATTGAGCCTGAGGATTTACAAGGCTTTTGAAGGAACTGAATATAACAAAGAAAGAGCTTTCGTAATATGTGTTTGAAATTAATTTCAGTAAGGTTATTGCACCGGATTATGCAAAATTAAACTATACAAAGAACAGAGGATCGCCAGTGCCAGAATCTACGAATGGTAGAACACGATAATAAAAATTCGTACTGGTGCGGCTGTCCGGTAGATCGGTTTGAGAGCCAATTTCGTGATTGTGAGTTTGGAATCATGGGCCAACTTGAAAATATTAATCTTAGGAAATATTCACATTATCTGACGATCGACTATAATGTTAACCAGTTGTTATTTTTATCGTTATTTAGCATACAGTTTATCTTGCGTTTGAGGACCATTAAAGTTTTCCGTAGTAAAGTCTCTTAAATTTGTTTGAATGATCGAGGCAAATATCTCTAGATGACTCGATCTTTCAAACATTTTTTACAGACTTTACTACGAAAAACTTTAATGGCCCTCAAACGCAAGTTAACCACACTTAGTACGTGGTTTTTAACATAGCTTCATTTTTGTTTTTTTTGGTTTTTTTGTTTTGTTTTTAGCCTCAATTGGCGTAGACTAGCCTGTACCATATCCTATAGTGAGTACAGTATTTTCCCTGTCGTTACTAGAAGTGGTTCTTTTAGAAGGTCTGGTACAGACTACGTGTAGACCGGACTCGGTTTTACTTTTCTTCTTACTATCAAAAACTTTTACACATCCCAGGCATGTTGGGCCTGACTTAAAAACTGAGGGGTAAATTACTCAAGATATGGCGTACAAATGTTTCTTTAGTTTCATGTAATTTTTGATTTTGCGTGATTTTTGATTCTTTTGTGCGACTTTTTTGCCTAAATTCTTATGATTTTTGATTTCTTTTTGATTTCTTTGACAAATTTGTTTGTAATTTTTGTAATTTTCAAATACTTTACCCCTCGGTAATTATTTTGCTGTGTTCTAACTGGAGCTTATTGGTGCAAAGCTGGAGCATCAAAAAATGGAAGGGTGTCTAAGAAGTTCAAACAGCCTGTTTTTAAACGTTTATATTCTGTCTTTATTGCAATTTGCATAATGTAGAGTAGAGAAAGATTTATTTCGGAAATAGTCCATCACCAATACTTTTTGTTCGAAATTTTTTTTTATTATTTTGATCCTTTATCCTTTTGAGATTTTAACAATGTACAGTCTATATGCTGAACATTTATATGTATATTTGGATGAATTAAATATGGAACATATTATTGATATTCGCGCTGTAAATGTTGTATACAATATCTAACGAATTTTTTTGAATTGCAGGACAATTCATTATGATCATGTAATTTTTTAATGTGATGCTTCGATTATCATAATTAGCTAGTATGTATATGAAATATTTATATTTAAATACAATACACCTTTCTCCGTATTCAGTTTGCATATGCGCGCGCAGACTTTGTTATCATTTTTGGTAGTTAAATTCAAAACATATTACACGCTTGATTTCATACCTTATATTGACCAATTAACGAACAATCAGAAATAAGTGCTGAATCAATTTGGCATTATATCTAAATACTCCCAAATGCATTTTTTTAATTCAACGATTTGTTTACCTACCAAAAACGATTACTAAGTCTGCGTGCGCATATGCAAACTGAATTCGGAGAAAGGTGTATTGCAAGGTTTTTAAAAACCAGAAGAAAGTCAAATACTCATTGACGATGTGTTATCCTTGCATCTCTCTTTTCTTGTAGATTAGTCTGTTAACTATAGTTAACCTAGACTCAAATGGACATCCCATCTCCTTTTTCCAAACATTAGACAATTTCTGTGGTTAAAAAATAAGGTAAATTGATGATCTAATAGCTAAGAGGAGGATCTCATGATGAAGACAAGTTTTGGAAAATCCTGTTAGCCAGTTTGAATTTTCTTGCTAGTGTCTATTTTACAGACTGAGGCTAGTGCAGCTGCAAAGAAAAGGGTTTTTTTTAGTCGCCTAAGTGTAGACTCGCTCAGTCGCTTTTCCGATAGAGCCAAAGCATCGGGAAATCTAAATCGGATACGCACGCTCAATCGCTGCACCTTTTTATCAAACGCTGCTGTATCGACATAGTGACTTAACAAATAAAATAATCCGTGTTCATATGGACCATTTTCCATGTTTACATCTTACTATAGTCTCTGATTACATTCTGAAATACAAACTCGAATTGGCCAAAGACATATTGCTCCATTCGCTCTTCCATATAAACGCTAACAACTTCAGGTACTCAGTGCTATGATGTATGCAAAGCCTCAAAAATCGGCGGCAAATTTAACTTGATTGCCCATGAAGTATTCATGACCCTTGCGTTTTGAATAGAGTGATCGAGCAAAATGTACACATTATACGTCACAGGAAAATCATCTATTAATTCATATTTCCATGAAAACTGATTAGCTGTACTAGGGATATGAAAGACGCCTTCCACAGCCCTGGTTGCACCTTGTACTAGAGTCTTCTCAAACGGAGAAGCAACGTAAATTCTTAATTACTACCTGTTTACACTTGAAACATGAAATTTCATCCAAAGACGTGTCTGACCAAGGAGATTTATTTCACACAAAAAATTAATTTTGTTTTTGATGACGTCAGCATTTATTAACAAAATTCGTTTTCTGGTGCTTAAGTCAACGCAAATTCTTTGTGCAAAATGAATCTCTTTGGTAAAAGACGACTTTGGGTAAAATTTCACGTTTCTATTTTTCTATCTCCATGATTATACGTATGTAAACCATTAAGACTTCATGGATCAATAATACGGATACCATAATACGCATCGTAACGGCACTAACTCGATATTTTATGGTATCATTTCCAATTCGGATAACAGTTGAGCGACAGAGGAAAAATGGCCACTTTATCATGAGTTTAACGAGGAGAACATTTTTGAACTTTCGGAACTTAAAATGAATATTTGAACTAGATCATTGGGTTTTTTTTGTGGAATGTTTTATTGTTTAAGGTAAATAAAACAAACTTTTTCAGGCATCACAGAATCCCTTTTAAAAAGTGTAGGACAGCTTGACGCTCTACATCTTAAATTGTACCAATTCAGTTTTTTGTGGTTATTCACTTGTGGCTTCATGTGTATATTCAAGTATGGGAAATTCTCTAGAGACGATTGATAAAGAAGGGAAAATCCCGTTTGTATTTTTAGCAATAACATGTTGAAACGCAGAAACATTGAATTTTTAGAAACCCTTGTTATTGTTTGTTTCTGTGCATTTTCTAGAGTATTTATTCTCTATGTTAGTAGCTGTAGATAGCAAACATAGTGAATTATGCAAGAAAAAATTTGATTACTCTAGAGTACCGAATAATCGGGGGGTTTGGAATAATCGAGGAGGGGGGTGTTGGAAAATTTTCCCAAAATTAATAATGGGGGGGGGGGGGGGTAACGACGCAAAAACTATTTTGGTACAAATATAGTAAAAGAAGAACAAAATGCTGCCATACTTCAGGCTCACACGTTTTCTCTAATGATATAAAATCATATGGATATAAATTCAAGTCTCATGCTAATTTCGTTTTTTATGCGTTTTTTAATGAATTTCGATTATTGGGTACTCTAGAGTATGTGGAGTGACAGTCTCCCGGTAAAAGTTCTGGGATATCCAGAGTGCTCCAGATTATGAAAAAGCGCAAGCCCAAATTACAAAATATCTGTTTTTTTCTTCCAGGAAGGTCATTTTTGACAAGTAATCCAGCCAAGGCCAAATGGTCTTAGAACACTTAAACCTTAAGAAATCTAGGAAACTAATATTTTTCTAAATTTTGTGACTGCAGCATGCTTAGTTGTCAAAATAAGTAAGAGGGACCATATAGTCCCCCACCTATATTTAGAGAGCCCCAAAAAGCCCATTCTTAATAGGGTTAACAAAAAACAAATAGACAGAGTACCAAGAATTTAGCTCTTTCAACAAACTAACTTTACACCGATAACAGCCCTTGTTAAACAAAGAAAAATCAGATGGTTTGGTCACATTAAGCGCAGTACTCTGCCGGTGAGGGTAGTTGTTAAAAAATTACTCCTGGAAAGCGAAAACCAGGAAGACCAAAGAGAGATGGAGAGATGATATTGAAGAGTGGATTAATCTTTCCTGGAATTTTATAAACGGTATCAGTCTCGACCGCCCGAAATGGAAAAAAAAGTTTTACATGAAATCGAATGACCGAAGTGGTAATATTTATGAATTAGGATTTTTTTAAATATATATTTATTTATATAGATTTTGTGACACATCACGGATTCCGCGAAGGCGGAGAATACGTTTCATTATCACCATCTCAGTTTTGCGAATGATACAACAAAGTGGCTTTTCATACGTAAAACCATTAAATTTAAAGGTAATGAATGGCAGTAAGTTTTTCAAAATTATTGAATTTTAGAGGCTGTAAAAATGAGTAAACATTATATTGAACAGAAAAATGAAGACAATAATCAACTATAGAAACCCCAAAACTGATATAGCTTTTTTCTCGAAACTTTCTTCATTCCTCAAAACGATAAAAAGTGGGTTTGCTATCCAATCAGAAGAATTCAAGTCGATAAATATGAGCGAATCAATAAAAGTATCATACTTCTGCTCGCAGCGTAAAATTCTACCGAATACGGTAATTTACGGGACCCGTATTCGGACATTTTTCTTTTTTTTCTATAAATCTGATTTCCACTGGTCCTGTTTTTTTTTTTTACAGGAATGTGACAGAAAAACTGAAACTGCAAAATATAATTGTTCTAGCATTTTTTCTTGTATATGTCTTGCTTGCACCGGGACAAAGTTGAGCCGCATTCGACTTTGTTTCGGAAAAGCGGTACAAGACAAGAAAAGTAATAAAAGGATGCTTAGTAAGAAACCAATTGGAATGCACGCAGTTCATTTTACGTTTGAGGACCATTAAAGTTTTGACTTGAAATTTTGGTGATAGCTGGATGTCATTAAACTGAAAATTATCATATGACGAATGTATATAGACACCACAGAATCAAATCCGTCAACATTTCTACTAGGTATCACTTATAGGTAATTTCCTTGGAAGATACATTATTTCATCGTCCCCTTAAGGAAAATGCAAAGGCGCGCGGGCAAACTTGGAGCGGGAAATTTATAGGTGTTCTTTGACTCGACTATATAATGGTCTTTCTCCATGGAAGAACATTAACTGAAAATGTTCACGACGTGGTTAAGAAAAAAGAAGAAGAGGTATTCAAGTTGAACTTTTAAGCTATATTAAGTTTCTTGAATGGATGAAAAGTTTGGGTATATTTTGGACTTGCCGTTTTTGTTGACTGACAGTGATTATGTATTACATATGTTTTTAACAAACGCTTTACCGACATAATGACTTAACAAATGAATAAATAATCCGTGTTCATATAGATCATTTTCCATGTTTACATCTTACTTTAGTCTCTGATGACATTCTATAATACAAACTCGAATTGCCCAAAGATATATTGCTTTTTCATTCGTTCTATGATGTATGCAAAACTATAAAATCGGAGCTAAAACGGAGGCAATTTTAACCTTGATTGTCCATGAAGAATTCATGACCCTTGTGTTTTGAATATGATTGATGTAAATGTAAAATGTAAATGTAGTAAAATGTAAACATTATACGTCACAAGAAAATCATCTATTCATTCATGTTTTCATGAAAACTGATTCGCTCTACCCTGTACCAGTTATCTCACGCGAAGTAATGCAAATTCTTAATGACTAGCTACCTGTTTACACTTACCCAAAGACGTGTCTTACCAAGGAGATTTATATAATACAAAAAAATTAATTTTGTTTTTGATGACGTCAGCATTTCTTAACAAAATTCGTTTTCTGAAAAAAAATGCTTAAGTCAACGCAAATTTTTTGTGCAAAATGAATCTCTTTATTGAAAGACGACTTTGGGTAAAATTTCATTTTTCAAGTATAAACAGGTAGCTCATATTTAACTTTAGTCCCAATGACAAACATATTTGTCATGGGGTTTTAAAATTGTTTACGGTTTGGAAAAATTTATTTTCAAAAGAACAGTTATGTGACGTAAAAACAAATTTAATGGTGCGATGAAAAACATCGCAATGTCTGCAGTTATGATTATGCCGAGTTTTCTCCTGCAGAAACCCAATAGAAAATCCAAAACAAAAGATCATGTAGACGCTTTGAAACGGAGACTTCAACTGTGGCACACTGGTGAAATTGAAGAGCTCTACCGTGAAGGAATAGCCATTCAAAAGCAACTACTCAAAATTAATAATGGTAAATCACAAAAAGACATTACCAAAAAGTTTACAACTTGCATAAAAAAAGGTAATATCAATGGTGCTTTAAAGCTGCTGACAGATAATATGCAAAACGGAATATATTACCATTAAACGAAGAAACCATCAGTCTGTTGAAGCAAAAGCATCCAGAATCAGCTAAAGCCTCGTCCAGTGT
>JAUBWS010095687.1:0-11173 GCA_032270445.1 Darlingtonia californica | reverse complement strand
ATTCTTTATAAAACATTTCAGTTGCTCAGTATCTACTTCTTACGATAATCATGATTTCGAACAATAAAATAAACATCATTTGTAAAACGCGTAAAAGACGTTTAAAAGACGTCTGTTTGGCAATGATCACTGATAAGAAATTTTTCTAAAAATCGTCTAAAAGACGTCTTGTTGCATTACAGAACTTTTAAGAAGATCTTTTAAAAAACGACTTATAAACATCTTTTTCTAAAAAACGTCTTTAACACGTCTTCCAAAAGACATCCTTTAATAACCTCTAAAAGACGTTACAAAAAGACGCTGCAAAAACGGACAAATCAGAGCTAAAAAAGACGTCTTTTAGAGTCTAATAAAAGAGCATTTTAGACGTCTTTAAGACGTCTTCGTGCTGGTTGGGGTAGTTTCTTTAAAAATACGCCTTGTCTGAGCATGTTTTTTTGTCTTTCTTGCTTGATCCGAAAATGTTAAATTAAGAATTATGAAAGAAAATACACAACTGCTCCTCATTCATTATAATGTTTTTGTCTTATATATTTAATTCAAATATTATTTCAGTAATTTCAGAATATTATTTTTTATTTGCAAGGCATTTTACGCCTTAAAGGAAAAAAACAGAATGGAAATTATAAACTGCAGATAGCCTGCAGTGCTTATTAAATTATTAACGCTATTATTAGTGGCATTCCTTACAGCAGGTCATCTTATGGATACGATTTGAGACTAAAAAAAAACCATAAATCCATATTATTGTGTTGATAACATCCAACCAAGAGATTTTCCTTAAAACGCCAACGAATTGCACAGTTGAGGTTTTTTTTTATTAATCTGCCGATTAGTCAACAGATACGTTGTTAAGTACCAATGGTTAAATCCTGTGTAGTAGGATATCAAGCTATGCTCATTCTTTGTTTCACATAAATGGATTTTCAGAAATTCGTAATCATGATAATTATTTTACACAAAAGGTAACAACTGTAATCAGACAATCATATCATTTAATAAAAGTGTAAAAAAACTAAGGATACAGGTCACTATGACCCAAGTTTTGTAAAAGTTCTCTAGATGAGTATGTGCTGAAAATCAAATCTTTCGCAGTGTTTTTCACATGAAATTTGTACATACGTCAACGTGATATGATGATAAGTAAATGTATCTCTGTAAGACTATTTGTTGCTTGTTCTCGGAGAAACCAACATATATCATAAGTTGTGTTCTGCACCAATACTGCATTAAATTATTCTTTTAGCAATGAACTTATTTCTAAATAACAATTAACAAAAAAATATACCTTGTTGTTGATTATCCTCTTATCACCTTCAACTTTCCATCTACACCGTCTACTTGGGCGAACATTTGTCTGTGTAGAGTGTTCATTTACACTGTCTACACCACCAGTGGTTTAGCTCATGTAATCTGCACAAGCGACACGAAAAACAACACATATCCTAGTATCACCTTCAATTTTCCATCTTCACCGTCTTCTTCGAATATTTGTATGTGTATATGATCCATCTACATCGTCTACACCACCGGTGGTGTAGCTCATGTCGTTTACACTAGCGACACAAAAAACACTACCTACTCTCGTATCACCTTCAACTCTCCATCTACACCATCTATTTCGGAGAACATTTCTATGTGTAGATAGTCCATCTACACCATCTACACCCCTGGTGGTGAAGCTGGCATCGTCTGCACCACAAGAAGCACCACCTACTCTCGTATCACCTTAAAATCTCCATCTTCACCGTGTACTTTGACGAGTTTTTTCTCAACTTGAAATTTTATGTATGAACTAAAGTGGAGATAATGTTCTATCTGACTGAGAAAAGTATTAACCACTTAGATTCAGATGGCTGTAGTCTACTATATGCTATGTACTAGATATAACTCACGCCCTATTTATAGTTTAACCCTCAATCCACATATTCACTTCTCCTTCTTCTTCGACCATAAGCTTGTCTTGATGACTCCATGTCTTCTCAAGCTTACACACTTCACATACTATTGGTTCTGTTTTCCCAAAAATGTTTTTCAAATCGCAAGCGCGCGCATCTGTAGCAAGTATCTTGAGCAAATGCGACGTATCTAAGTCAATAATTGCTATCTTTGTTATTCAGAAAAACTTATTAACTGAGACACTCACTTATCACTGCTTTTAACCGACAACAGATGAAACTATATTCGTGTACGAAGAATAATTTGTTGGACATAAGTCGTTCCTATTTCTACTTCTTTTATTTTCTTTTAAAAATGACTCGTCATCTTATTTGATTCTTTTCAATGCGGCATGCGAGGATTAAAACTTTATTTGATACTATATATGCGTTATTTGCGTATCATTCCTCTCGCAATTAACAATAGAGTACCTGAAAATATAACAAGAGAAAAACCTTAAGTATAAGTAATATTTTCTTGTTAAGAAATTTCCAGCACTGTAAAAACGGGTTATAAGTTGATTTATCTCAGTATATAACTATTTCTCTTTTATTGAGAAGATTTCTCTTAGCATCTCTTCTAGTAAGAATTATTTTCTCGCTAAGGAATTCCATTTTTAAAGATTTTACAAGAATTTCAAGTTTTTGAAAGTACCATATGTTATTGTCTGTTTACAATTTAATATAATTTCAGCTTGAAACAAACTGATCAGGGCAAAACCAACACGATAGAGAACTGTAACCGTAAGGCTCATACAGACTGTGTATATAAAAAGAGACTGTTTAGATTATCAATCGAGAGGCTTTAATGTTACAAGTACAATGGTATACATAGATTTTTACTCTTTACTGTTGAATTTATCATGAAGAAACATGCAAAGATGATAGGGAACGGTATAGAATAATATCTCTCTGGATTGATTGCGACCTACTGTTCACCCTAAGACTCTTAAATCCTGTGTTATGGTGAGATTTACAAGTAATTAATTTTATGAACATAATTTAGCAGATAATAACTTGTCAGTACAAGGTTGCATAGCTGACTAAATAAGTCTGGGAAAGGTGCATTGTATGGCAGGAGACACTATAGTGCTAGTTATAGTAAGTCCATATGCGCCAAACTGGCTGGGTTTTTGCATCTTTGGTTGCCTGAAACTATAACAATTGTGGAATATTTTGGCACCATTGCAATTTTTGGTTTGTATGATATATATACCATCAAATCACCTGATTTTCAACAGAGACACCTAGACTGATTCTCACTCTATAAATCTGAGAATGAAACATATCAGGTAAAAATCAATTTAAGAGTTCACATCAATGGTTAAATATGGAATTTAAACAATTCAACCAACAAAATTATAAGCAAGGTAAACTTTTAGTTTTTTTGACTGTTCTGCATGTTGGTAATTCATAACTTGAATATATTCGCCCATCAGGTGATTTGACTCATCTTGAAAAGTAGGTTTTTTACGTGACATTGCATTATGAGGCAATTGTGGGAATACATACATGAGAAGAGTATGTTGTTAAGACAAAGAGTTAATTGAACTTTGCTTAGCCAGGTTTAATTGACCAAGAATCACTTTAAACTGCATTTCTCCACAAATTCCATGGCATCATTTAGTATTTATTGTTTCGATTTTAAACGTATTCTTACAGGTTTGTTAAAACAAAGTGTTAATTGTCTTATCAAGTATTTAGAAACTTTCAATAGGAAAGACGTCCTTGCAAATTTGATAATAGCGAGGTCAAGCAAACAAGAATCTACGACGTAAAATTTTGCGCAGCTGTTCTGGAAATTAGCATGCCAAGCAACTTTAAGTGAGGTGAAGCAAACCAAGATCTACGAGGTACGGGCAGCCGAACTAGATACACTGATCGATTGTGCCGCTGAAAATTGCTTGGCATGCTAATTTCCAAAACGGTTACGCAACATTTTACTTCTTAGATGTTGGTTTGTTTAATCTAGATACTGACGCACGCTGCCAACAGAAAAATGTTGATGGCATTTTACCATCGAATTACGCCTAAACTGCTAAAGAGAAATATTGTTTGTGTTATTTTCTACGTTATGTTGTTTCAAGCTTACTCCTTAAATAAAAAAGCATTTTAATATCTTCAAAAACAATTTCACCTGACCGTTGGCCATTGCACCCAATCATAATATCAATTTTTCCCAATCTTCTAGATTTAATTTTATCCACTCTGCTAGCTGCTGAACAGTTTTTTTTGTGCAACCTGTCATGAGAACACGACAAGAGTAATTAAATGTGATTTAAGCAAACAAAGGTTTCATTTTGCTAAGCACTGCTAATGGTACAAAATTACTGTTAAGAAAGGAAAAAAGGTTTAATGTAGACAAGATTTTGCTACGTTACTAAGCAACAAAACGTTTTCATTGTCTACGTGATAATCGATTTTGCTTAGCATTTCCAGTTATGTTATGATATTGTAAGTAACTAAGGCATAAAATATTGTGTGATGCCGTTTTCTCTTTATAATAACTGACACATCTTTTTACCGATGTTGTTTAACCTCCTTGAGTTAGTTGCAAGAATTGTGAAAAATTTCCATTGATACCCAGTCTGCAGAATGGGGGCAAAACATATCTTATTACACTAATGAATGTTTTTTATTTCTTGTCGTGCATGTAGCCACCAAAAGCTGATTTTACTTGAGAATTAGTTGCTTAAGGTGAAGCAGTTAGATCAAATTATAGGTTCTCGAAATAATATCCATTTATACCACAAAGTAATTATTTTATGAATGAATGCATATAGCAATTACTCATTGTGTGCAAAAGGAGAAAAACGGGATGTGCTGTTGAAACAGAGCTAAAAATTTTAATTCGTTATACCTAACACATACGTGACTAATTGAAAAAAAAATATTGGACATTCGTAAATATTGTCAGGAAACAAATTATATTTCTTCTATTAACAGAATTTAGAAATTTACCTAGGGCCTTTTTATTATCATTTAGATATTTCTATCAACACCATGATTAACAGCTCTGGAACTGGGATTCTTAAGACAAAATAAGAGTTTTTATTTCAACACAGCTGTTGGTCTATTCAATTGGGTTCGATTCCCAGCTGTGTTTATGTTAAGATAAATTGACAAATTATCTGAAGATTTAGTTCATCCTGGTAGGAGGTAGCTTGAGAAAGATGATAGAAAATCATAATTTTCACATTGGAGATTATAATAGAGAATGAAAATCACAAATGACATTAAGAAGCCAGTCTGAGTTTTTAAGCATCCAACCAATTAAGTGATTACAAGGCAGTTTAATAATAAATGTATAATTAATAGCGTACTCATGCTAAATCATATTTTTAATTGCCTGACAGGGATTTGAACCCTCATATCTCTTTCGTTTAGAGAGAAGCTCCCAACTGAGCTATCAGGCCTTAACCCTATTCGTACCTGGGTTTTTGGGCGTTTGATTCCCGGGGGGCAGGGGGGGGGGGCTGGATTTAACAACTCCCCATAACTTCTTAAATAATCATCATATTGCTATGAAACTTTCAAGTTGGGTTCCCTAACCGAATTTTATTTTATTGTAAATTTCGAAATTTTGAAAACTTTACGCATTTTTGATGACGTCATCAATTTTGACAAAAATATGAAAAATTGACAGTTGTATATTATTTGGTCATAACTAATGAACTAGAATAGTTAAAAACATTTTTTTTAACTGTATTTGGAGGAGAGTTGCCAGAAAAAGCATTCATTTTAAATCTTATGCTCATGCTGAATGTGAGCAGTCGAACATAATGGCCTCAAAAAATAGTAAAAAAAACTGTTGTTACAAAATTCGGAATATGGTCATATCTTTTGAAGAAACAATGGGAATTAGATAAAACTGGTAGGAATTTATAGATAATTAGATATATAAAAAAAGTGACGGCCAATAAATCATTCATAATATTAAAAAAATCAAAATCTTTTTTTTTTTTCGAAATGATTGTTATAAAAAAAGTTCTTATAAAAAGATCAGAGCAAAATGTTCTTATAAATAATCAACAAGAAAATAATATGGAGAGAGTAAAAGTTTAAACGCATCCAAAGGCTCCAAAAATAATTTAAATTACATAGAAGATTTTTACGTTTTTCAAAAAAATTTATTAAAAAAAAAGTTAAACAAACATTTTTTCAATTCAAAAATAATACGAGACTGAAGTTTCAGCACCATACCTATTATATTGAGAAAAAATTTCAATATAAATTGACAGCGTGGTGGAATCCCCCCCCCCCCTCCTCCCCGCCCCTCGCCCTCGGTATGAATAGGGTTTAATAAGTATGGAGTCTCGCTGGTGTGCTCATCAGGATTTATTAGACGAAAACTATTTGTAGCATTAGAATTGAATTTTGCTTTTGAAAGTATTTACTTGCCAAGAAAAAAAATTTTGAAGGAAACCAACTTAATAGCAGTCATATTTTTAAAGAATTTCAAGACCCTGTATGAAAATGGATGAGAAATTGACTGGATATCAAAAGTTTCTTATTTCATTGAGCATATAATGTCTACATTAAACACGATGTGTCTGCAAATCACCCCACGTCACACAACTTAGTCAAAAGACGTCAAGTGTTCGAAATATAATTGTCAAGATTAATACTTGAAATTTTAAAATCTGAGCACCCCTGAATATTAACTTAACCCTATTCAGCCTATGCTTATAATAACTTATAATAACATACTGATGCAACATTGTTTAAGGAACGTTTGTGCGAAGTTTGGTGTCAATTGAGTCACGTGTTGACGAGTTACGTAACATAGACGTTATGATTGCGAAACATCACTAAAATCACTGTCTGGATGATTATGTGTTATTTTAAGGATAATACTCATATTCAGCATCTCTGATTAACATATATGTGCTCTAGGCTCATTTTTCTATCGATTCATACACAATATAGGAAGGGGGAGGGGGCGAATATGATTAAAAGAGTTTGGGTGATTTTCATAATTAAATCTTAATCTCCCGAAATCACTCAAACATTTTCAGGTTTGACTTTTCAGCTGCTTCGACAGAAACCATTTTTAGCTGGGTTAGTTTATTTTACATACTATACTGTATAAATAGTTTTCCTTTGACATCAGCAAGAAGATATTTAGTATTTACTCCAAATTATTTTAGCCTATCAAGTGTAGGCATAAATTTTCAACAGACAACATGAAAAGAATGCCTTATTTATTCTATTATAATGCATTAAGTTTGTCAATTATTCATGAATTATTAAAAGATGTAAATCGGCATTGGAAATGCGTAATGGTATGCAAAATTAATAACACAAGGTACACTCTGAATTGCAAAAAGTTTAATATCAGGTAAATATGAGAAAACAAAAGATATTTGCAAAACTTTCAAATAAACTTACTTAAAACAGACTCTTTAGCACACAAAACTGACTACAAAGTTTCTTAATTAGCACTTGTCTCGTTTTGTATGAAAACCTAAAATCTATGGTTTTACATTCATGTGAAAATGCAGACATAAACCTTTTATTGCCTTGCCTCATCATTTTCATTTGATTTACTTCCAACTCCTATACTCGTCGCCATATATTTTATTTATCTGTGTCAAGCACAAGTTTTACACGCAGTGAAAATACTACACAAAGCAGATTACGTAATCTGAGAATTTAGCAAACATGATTGGTCACTTTCATACGGCTGGAACAATATACTTTTGTTTACGAAACAAACAGCGCATCAGAGGTCATATAATAGCCTCGCAACCCGTAAACGGTCTACCTTCTTTTACGTCCTTGACTAAAGTTAACCGTTCAGATAAGTGGTAACTATGTCCTGCAAGAAATAATATAATGCAGTAACTGCCACTTTTTTATACAGATATAGATTAAACATTTTAATGCGAATTGCAGAAAATACAAAAGCCAACTAATGTAAGTATAATCATATAAAATATGTTGTGGAACGCCAGTTTGTTTGTGTGTTTTCCAGCAAAAGATACAGATCTTACTGTAAAATTTGCCATATCTCCTGTGAACGTTAACTCGTATAATTCAATCAACTATCAATTATTGATCAACTTATCTAAATTTGTTTCTACTATCCACTTTAAAAATCTTTTTGCCATTTCTCAATCGAGTATTACTATAGGGGCATTCTGACGGTCGACCGAGTTAGTTAGGTTGGTGTAGAATAGTTGTCTGATACCCAAAATGATAGAAATAACCGACATTGGTGCTCTTCCTTTTTACATTATAATGCCTTTATGTTTCAATTAATTAACTCCCGTGTAGGCGGAAGTTATGGGTTTAAGTGTTCTCGCCGTTTTGGTATTCGGACGATCTCTAGCCGGGTTTCGCTAAAGCTTTTTTTTAATGATCGAATTTAGTTTAGTGACTCTTTTTGCACAGTGGAAATTAACCTTATTCAGTGTGGGGTATTTGGGGCTCTGAAAGGGTGAAAGAGATAGTGCAATTGTGTCAGAAGAAGTCATAATTTCAGTATAAGTGAAGATGAATTTTTTTAAATAAGTAGCTCTACTCAAATAAGATCCCCGGGCGTATATTTGGGTAAGAAAGTGTAAAAATCGTATCAAGAACAAGTATTGATTAGAATACTAAACTTTGTTTCATCTCGTGCACAGACTCCAATTTCATTTCACTATTCATAACATTTATCATTTATTTGTTATCTGTCATCGCGCTGTATTTAGCAGCGATAAGAAAGTCCAATTTAGTCCAACCAAAAAGTAGCAATTATCAAACTTTTTTTGTAAGCACTCCTCTACTATATCATTTACTGTATGGTTATAGTATGTTTAAGTCACTTCATAGAAAAATATCCACATAATGTCCACATTAGAAAAACAATCATTGCTGGAAGTTTGAGTAAATAGCACTGTAGCATAAAATTTTAAAACAAAAAAAAGGTATGAAAAAAGTGTAAAACAACAGGACTTTTTAAACAATTATTTTTAAGTTTTTCTCTACAGCAATAACTTTTTGTAAAAGCCCCAAAATCTTAATGCAAAATCTTTATTACTTTTAAAGTTATTACAAAAACACTGGGAGGGGGCATGGATGACAAAACAAATAAAAAGCCTCGTCAAAGGCACTTTTTATAGTTATTCAAAGAGATTATAAGCAACTATTTGTTCAAAAGCGGCACGCAGCCTTGCAAAATGACTCATGCCAATGTACTTGTTGGTGATTTGGTCTGTATTCTACAGTGTTGAGGATAATATTAAGATGTTCCACTGATTTGATATTGCGTTGGATGAAGATCTCGATCCCGTTATCTTTAAAAGCTTGTCGAGAGGTCCTTTTTTCATTCTTTATTTGCGAACCACTTTTGTTTTTGATAATCAAGTCCATCGTCTCTGTATAAACCGATATAACATTTGTTTTGTATTTCGCTTACATTTTGAAAAGGAAACATCCAACAAGCTCACTGAAAAGCTTGTCACTTCTCTCAATGCAAAATTCCCTGTTGTTATAACGTAGAATTTTTTTTCCTGGCTTATGTCACAAACAAAACTAAGTGTCATAAGTTTTTCACTGATTGACAAATAAAAACCTTAAAGATAACATGTATGTACCCTAGTGTTAGCATTCCCTCAGCTAACATGGATCTTATCAGAAGTGGTCGAAATTGAAGAAACAAGAATCGCAAAATTGCAATTATATATTTTCGTGCTATTATTCTCAAAAGCTTCTTTGAACAAAAACAAAATAAAAAATAAAAACGAAACCAATTGGATTTTTAACTGATGGTCTTGATTTTTAGCTTAAGATTGGTAGATTTTACCGCAGTCGATAGGAAATTTTCCAAGCTTTCTAAACATGTAAAATACGTCATATTAACATTGTTTTATTTGAGGAAAAAACATGAATATTTTGTAATCAGTAAACAATGCATCCCAGTTGGCTTATGCTGGAAACTTGAAATTTGGTACAGAGGTAGCCCCTAATAAAAAAAATGAAAAATCATCCTGAATAAACAATGATTGCAATGGTTAAGTCAAAAAAAGATCTTTCTTCAATATGCAGCTAGATTCCAATAAAATCAAGTGACGAGACACTACGGAGAGCCAAAGCTGACACAAATTTACCCCGCCGCCATTTTGAATGTTGATATCATCATCGTTTTTTTTTTACTTCAGCATGGTTCTTAAATCGAAGTAAACAACCTGTGAATGTTTCACAGGTTGCAATCAAATTCATATGATTTTTCTATCAAAACTTAATTGTTGAAGTTCTGACCTACGAAAAAGTTTCTAAATGACATCTGTGTTACATAATGTCACATAATTAATGACATGTTTTTATTGGAACAGGTCAATTGTGTGGGTGGTAATGAAAGGATGCAAAATAATTTTGTTAAGTTTTATCGTTTATGATAAGTGTCTTTTTGCGTGTTTACTTTGCTAGCTGACCATTAAAAATTGATGCTCTGCTGATTACAGAAAATTCCCGAATGTCTCCCAACAATTTGCTTAACAAAGCTTTATAGAAAAGTCTTTTTATTTGGAAATATCTCTTGCATCAACAATACTAGCTATCTTCAACTGTTCTTAATCATTTTTAAAGTTATTTTCAAAATTTAAAATTTTCATTGAAACTTTGGAACCGTGGGGATCCTGAAACGAGCCCCAAAAGGTGACAAATTTTGAAGACTTATACTTCAAAAACTAAGCCTTTATTATGTTCCGAATTTGTTAATGATTCGGGAACACTTCCAAAACTTTTTTATGACTCGGGAACGATTCCCGAACTTTATGATCGCTTTGGAATGCTTCCCAAACTCTATAAAATAAAATTCTTTAAAGAATATGTTTCTTAGATTGAATTTACTCAGAAGCCTTTCTTTAACTTGAAAAAGAAGCCGATCTGCTGGAAACTGTAGCCAGAAATAAGCTGAGTGATCAGTGAATTGGGGAAAACAGTACCAATAAAAGTTTACTACCTCACTATAGGCATAAACACAAATTTTTGATTTTTTGGTTGTTATTGGCATAAATCAATGTTATGCTATGTTATGTCGCTACAGTATGTAGAGCCTCCCACAAAACCAGAGATTATTTACAATATACAAATTACCGTATGTTAATCTCATTTTGCCATAAGTGGTTCACGAGAAAAAAAAAATATATATACAAAATATTTGAGCATCAGGTAGCTAGCATTAAAATAACTCACTATTTCATAACTTAGTAGCAGTAGCTGTGGTTCTTCCTGCGCACAAGAAGTTT
>JAUBWS010095676.1:0-11174 GCA_032270445.1 Darlingtonia californica | reverse complement strand
AAACTATCAACACTTATTTTTCAGCATGCAGTAATCAGATAATTGCAATTGTTTGATTGTTATATCTCAACAAGTAAATATAAAAAGTGAAACGAAATAACAATTCTTTCGAAAGTATCGAAGAAAAATTATGGCTTTAGATCATTAATTCCTTAGAGATCTATTGAAAAAAAGGTTATTAAAATATTAACTGACGTTGTTCCTTTGAATAAATAATAGACTTGTCAAAGGTTCTTCCTATTTTTCGTGACGCAGCGTGACGGAAAAAGGGGGGGGGGGATGGTACTTTGTTCTAGACCGTGACGCCACGGTATGAAATTTTCGTCGTAACATATTTTTGTTTGTATTATCAACAAAAAAAAGGTTGTTTTCTGTTTTATAGCACGCAATCATTTGTTAGTAGTTGATTATTTAGTTATTTAGTTAGAACCTATGAAAGAAAACTGACATGACTCAAATGTTCGATTTCTATTAACATCACTGAACATATTTTTGGAAGGGGGGAGTTCTCTTTACCGATCGTAACGTCACGCAAGGGGGGTCTTAAATAAAAACGTGACGGAGCGTGACGAGGGGGGGGGGTGGGTGGTTCTAAAATAACAAAGTTGGCGTGACGTAATTATTGAATGGATGATTTGAATTTGAATTTGAATTGGATGATTTGAAATTGATGCGTCAGTTCATTGGTTTATTTAGAGACATATGTCGCTCTTACAGGAGGAGAGACAAATGTTATTAAACTTGTCCCAGTGTCATTTTGTAATGAGTTGATCCAAACAAAAATGATATTTAACAACTTTGATACCTTTCCTTTTGGCTTGCGCGACCTATTTTAGTTACGCTGCTCTAATTCACTTCCTAATAATATTGTTTGCTGAATAATTTCCTTTGTATTTTTCGTATCTATTAAACGTTTTAAAAAGCATTAGCTTTCTGTTGTTCATGGCTCTTTCCGAATTTCGGTTTGTTTACAGTAATGTTTAGTCTGAACATATTTAAAATATTTAAACTTGATCCAATAGCTTCTCTGTGAAATTCAAGTAAGTAACTAAATGGAAGTGAAGTTGGGCTATCGTCGGTATCAGCTAATCAACGAGGGAGTCAAATTTCTATTTATCCTTACAGCACAGATCAGAAAATATTTAGACTTGGAAGTTCAAAGGCAGTAGGGAGTTACCCAAGATCTCATTCGAACGTGATATTATAAGGGTTTGGATTAGAAAAGTTAACTAACCAGTAAGAATAGAAAATGTGTCTCCTGGTAATGTGGTATGCTCTTTTAGAAGCTTCGACTTTGATTTGTATATTATAATCTGATTTTCCCATTAATTGACTGAAGTCAGAAATTTTGTGACTTTTTGACATTTAGCGAGACTCGAATAGGGTGAAAATTCATATTCTTTTCCTCGTAAAAGCAGTTTGTTTTTGAGCTGCTTTAAAATAACGAAAGAGGAAGCATCACCCATACATTTTCAAAGCATTTTTTTCAAAATGTCTTATTTTTGTCACCGAGAGTTTGTCAGTCTTTTTTGCACATCCCAAATTTGCATAATTATAAGCACAGATTGACACGAATACTCCAGCCATAAGTACCTTATAAGAGTATGATAGATAGATACAACGTATGGCATAGATTAACACCACACTTACCAACCCTGCTGGAAACAGAGCCAATATCCACTTGTTATAAACTTATGTTATAATTTGCGATTTAGATTGTGTATTTCTGCGATTGAAAAATTTGAGCTTTTGCTAGAAGAAAGGTATAAATCTCAATTTTACACAGTGGGAAGATTAATCTTTGAATTAATCTTAAAAAATTTTTGAACATAATCATATCAACATAAGTTGCCAGATTTCAAAAAAAGTCCTGACTAGTTACAGCGCGCCAAATTCGCCAAAAATTATTTTTTCACTTTTAGCGCGCTATTTTGAAAATATGACGTCACGATCAAAATTGATGAGATAAGCATCTTCCTTTTATCATTCCAAGAGAACTGTCAAAGTTTCATGTCATACTATTTTGTCGATCAAAAGTTATAAGATTTTAAAGTTTTAGTCAATTTACGCTACTTTTAATTACATTTCTCACCTTCGGTTCAATAATTGAGCATAATCATGCAACTAAAAAAGCTAATTACCTGAAAGTATGAAAAAGTGTTTCAAATAGAATTGTATTAAAAGCCAAATAGTTTCAGCCTCAGCCTAGGTAGGATTAAGGACAGGGATCAACGCTGAAAGACCCCCCTCGTATAGTCGATTTCCTAAATATGCAGAAATTTAGCGGTTTGCAAGAAATCAACAGGTAGGTCATCTGTCCAGGACAATCGCAAACAGATAATGTGAATGGAGTAACATTTTCAATGCTAAATCGTATCTGGAGCATGATGTGTGGTGAAGCAACATGCTTGAGTTCAACTGAGATAAGAATGTGTGCCAAACAAATATATACTTATTGTCACCAGAGATATTTGCTTGATAAATCCTTCTCCCTGCACACCTATCAAGCCAATACAAAATTATGTAATAGAGCATAGCTAGCCTGTTGCATAAACTCACTGATAATTCTTTTTAATTGTTCTTCTTTACTACAGATGTCCTCAAATTACAGTAAGGATGATGTGTTTCATTGAGGAGAAGTATTAAGTTTTTCATCGACTGGGGACAATTTCACCTCTCTGAGAGTGTTTGATTGGGACGCTGATGATAATCAATTTATTTCGTGGCTTCAAAATGGTCTGTTGTGTTTAAGTTGGAATGGTTGTACTTATTCTTTTGGTTGTTTTATCTTCAGCACATAAATCAATTTTGGAAAAAAACAATTGCAACATAAAACATTGTGACATTAAAAAATTTCAATGTATGTAAAAGATTGCAATGATAAATGCAGCAAAATTAAGAAAAAAACCAAGTCAAATCCAAATTTTTGGAATTTTAGCACAAAATCAGGAATTATATAATGTAGTTTTTTAAAATGTTTTCATGATTTATTTTGAAAAGCAACATACTACACGATCACGGTGCTGTGATCTTCGCGCTAGGCGAAGCCTATTCCCATGCATGGCATCTGTATGTCTGTCTGTCATACTACAACCCAAAGTTGGCAATTATCAATATCGCAACGTTGTTCTTTTTCTAATTACGTATAAAGTATAAACAACAATGAGATCTCCTACTCTCGCAAAACACGCTTATTGATATCGCTAGGAGCAGGATACAGAACAAAATATAGAAAACAAAATAAATAATTAATTAATTGATATTTACAGAGTTTTAATTAAAAAGTGGTCAACTGAAGTGATTTGTCCTTGTTATGAAATCAAAAGTAGCATTTAGAATCGACTGGTTCAAGACATAAGTGAAACTGTGGGATCTTCATTTAAAAGAAGTCTGGAAGATCAGACCAGCTTAGTGGAAAATATCGATGTCATGGCTTGTAAGGTTGTCATTGAGTTTAAGCCTCTCATTTACATAGTCAGGGCAATGCAGTAGATAGTGCACACTGGGCTCAATTGAATTAGTTCGACAGCTGCAAAAGGGATCCAACGTGTATTAAAAGCTCTGTCTAATATTATGCTATCGTAGATGACTAACCAAACCTTAAAGAAAAAAATAGGATAAAACCTCTGTGGCTTTTTACCTTGTAAGTCGTTGGAGGTTTTGGTCTGAAAAACACAAATAATTCACGTTTAAAAGAAAAGACTGATGGGAATTCTCTTAGATGGCTATCAAGGCTATTCACTGTGATGTGCGTAATAGGAAAGAAGGAGTTGCGATAGCGTTCCAGTGCCGTAGCCAGAGGTAGATCACGCTTATAGGAGGAGAGGAAAATGCCATTAAATTTCAAAAATTTCATTATGTAAAAGGTTGATACAAAAGAAAATGACATTTAATGACTTTAATACCTCTTCTCTTGTCTTGCGCAACCTACCCTAAAGATACGCTACTGCGTTCAGTACAAATATTTTCTCAAGCTTCTGCGCAAAAGTAGCATTTTCAGAAATCGTAACTACGAGTCTTTTGTAGCAACCTGATAGGCTGAGTTGCGGTAAGCTTTTACAAGATTCTTTTCTTGATTGGTTGCTTTTAATGACCATTTTATCGCCATTCTTTTAAATGCTAATGACATTTTATTGTATTTTATTAAATGCACAAATCGAATTAGATTACAGCTTGTAAGATTTCTACAAGGCCCGATGGACTGAAACATAGTGACTCTAAATCTAAACAATTATGATCGAATCCCCCCTCACCAAAATTTCTCAGCAATGCTGATGTCTCACCCATCCAAGATTTACAATCAATCCTGTGGTACAGTGAGCTGTTTACGTTATGCTGACGAGGTCTAATAACGCCTAAACGCACCCTAAGCTAGAATTAAATGACATCTTCCATTTATCCTGAATTTTAAAGCTGATTAGTAACTAAGAATAGAGAAGTATCAGGGGCGGATACAGACTCTTCAAACCTTAAATTCCTAATAGACAGATCAAGAAAAACAGGGGACCAAGAAAGGAACCTTGAGGCACACCTGTCTCAGTGTTCGTACATTCAGATGAATGCCCATTTAAAACAACCTATTGCTGTCTTCCAGATAAAAACTACGCATTAGAGAAAGCCTACCACCAGATATACCATACGAGTTCAGTTTAAAAATTAACCCACCGTGTCAAACTCCATTGAAATCTTTAAAGAAGTACAAGAAAACACCAAGACTATTTAACGAAGGATTTGCATCAAAGCCATTGAAAATATCATGCGATATGGACAACAGCTGAGATATGCAAGAATCATTCTTTCGAAGGCCAGATTGACAGGTTGAATTGGTAAACAAAATGACGTAGTCACATAATCAATGACGTCATTATAAAACTTTTACAGCTATTTTGTACCTTTTATCATGCTCTATAAATGTACCAAGTTTCATGATGATAGCACTAGTGGTTCAGGAGTTTGGTAGGGGAAGGGGCTGCACAATATGCCCCCCCCCCCCCCCAGGAAAAAAGGGGCCCCTAAAAGGCACAGTATAAATAGGGTTACACCGGGAAAATAAGACAAATTTTCGATGAACAATAACTTTTGAACAAAAGCTTCAAGTTAAGTGAATAATGCCTAAAATGAAAGGCAATAAGATGTACTTTCCCTTATTATATGAATGGGATACTTCACTTCAGCTTAAATGGCAGGAAAACATGATGAATTCAGCACTTCTTGTACAAATCTTTTGACGTCATTAAAACGTCATTTATTCAATTATTTTGAAAAAGCACTTTGGAAATAACACATTCTGGCAAAGTTTCATTACATACCACAGTCGAGATCAAAGTTATGACTAAAACAACTTTTCAAAAATTTAGCCTACGGAGATTGGCTGACAGCACCCACATAACTGAAATGGCCAAAATTCCTAAAAGGGTGGTCTTATTGACTTGAAATTTTCAAAAAATATGTAAAACTAAATTTTTTAGTTACTTTTTTCTAGGGGGGGGGGGGATGAAGAATAGGTTTAATGATTATTTAAGAAAAACCAACAGGAGGGGGAGGGATCTTTTTATCCCCCGTATAAAACTGGGTTACCTAAAAAAATGATCATCGTCATTAAATTTTCTTAGTGCCTCTGGTTTCATTGCTTTTTATAAACCAATAAAATGCTCCCCATGAGACAGTATCAAATGCAAATTCCAACACTTGCAGGGGCAGATGGAGACTATGTGAAAGTTGTGATTTCACACAGTTAAGTAGTCTAAAATTACCAAAATCGGGAAAATTTTATAGACATTTCGGGAAGAATCGGGGAAATTTAATCAGGAAATCGGAAAAGTTCGGGATTTTCACATGGTTGTTTGAAGAGTCTGTATCCGCCCCTGACTTGACAAGTTATTTTGCTATACCCCACCATACCCTTACATTAATGCATTTATCTGTTGAAGGAATTTTATCAACGCCTCAGCATATTTCTACTAATAGATCAAATGTTTCTGCACAAAATTTAACGCGAATTCTTGAAATAATTCAAATGAATAATATGGTGTTCCAAATAATCTAAAATTTACTAAAAAATGAACATTTTGCGTCAAATAGAAGTTATAAGGCTCGCTCAATTTGAAATAGACCTTGAATTAATGTTGTAATTATTTTTAGGTTAGATCACAATTGATGACAGTGCAGCAAGGCTACTATGGTTCAATACACATAGATGTTTTCTTTTATTTAGAATATTCTTAAAATATTTTTCATATACACAAATATAATCACAAATTGTATAAAACTACAAATAATATGTCATTTCGACATTGCTAATTGCTAATGTGAAATTAAAGGTATCGAAAAACAAAGTAATTAATAAATAATTACTAGTCAAGATTCAGAGGACAAGAAGAACTTCCGCGTTATTTTCCTAAATTATTTATAAACAACAAAGCCAGTTATTCCGAACTTTGCGGTGAAGTTTTGTTTTGCTTGCATTAAAACATATTGGAATTACCAACTTTTCAAATTTTGGACGCTGCAATTGTTTAGAAGATAATAAACCTGATGATTAAAGAAAAGTGTCATTTTTTTCAGGCCTAACGTTTCGCTTCACAATGAGATTCATACTGTAATTAGTGACTTATTCTTTGAATATATGCTATCATCAGCAAACTACTATTGTAGTTATTGTCAAATTCTTTTCAGGTATAAAGCCTTTTATGATGAGTACAAATATCAAAGAAATTGTTTTTTAAGCATCGATTCTTTCTGAAAAAGGTAAGAGATTTAAACTAACCTTTTCCCATGTAAAGTTTGGGCGCTCTGAACCCTCATCAAATTTCAAAATTGATCATTTATCCTTGTTACTGTACTCGATATCTTTTATTTATTCATTGTTGTCTAATAATTTCGTATAAAAATTCTTAAATATTCTAATATCTTGAAATAAAAAATATTAAATAACTACTCACTATATTTTATGAACTCTCTACCCTTCTGGTTATCAAGACTTTGAACGGCTTTGGAGCATGTGTTATTTTTGTATTGCCATTGATTTCTAATTCTCCATTCAATGGTGATGATTCAAATTTGAAATTGTATAAAAGGTTTGATAGAAACAAAAACAGTTCTGATCTAGCAAGTACTTGACCAAGACATTCCCTGGGACCAGCGCTGAATGCGAAAAAATGTCTATTTTTATTTGGAGGTATAAGGTTGCCTTCCTCGTCTAAGAAGCGTTCTGGTTTGAAGGTTAATGGATCTTCATGATATTTATCATCATGGTGTATTGTCCAGATGTTGATCATTGTTGCTGTACCTAGAAATAGAAACCATAGTGTGGCTGGTTAGTCATCATAGTTGAGAATCACTAAGCTTCCTACTTTCTTGTTATTTTCATGATCAGCTTCTTAGCAACAGCGATAAAATGTTTGACGAACTGCTTGTAAGAATTTTATAATAAACTTGTACCTTTTATAAGAATTGCAGTCTCAATAGCGTGTGCTATCCCAGCCAGCACATGACCGTCGTTTTGACGTCGTGTTGTCGTTTGACATTCGTGCGACGTCGGATGACGTGACGAGACTGTCAAACGACGTCAAAACGACGTCTTGTGCTAACAGGAATTTTATTTCGAAATGAACAGACATATGAAAATTGAATTTCTAATTATAAAAAAAATTGAATGAAAACCCTAATAATTGGTGACGATTTGGGGGATTGGTAACAAAATGTGGTTTATTAATGATGCACGGAGATGCATTTATGATGCACTGTTGTGGTTATTTTTATTATTTTGACCTAGAGAAAAAAATTTCTAGATTTCTTGATTTAATTTTTTTTTTGTCATGAGCAGAAGCATGGTCAAGATACTTCCTTCACTACAGTTCGAAGTAAGTGTATGTGCGTTACATTTAGGTGAGAATTGAGACTACATGACGGATCCTTTCAAAGCCAATCTAGAGTATGATTATGTATAAATATATTCTTAAAGTGAAGAAGGAAGATTAAAACGAAAAATATAGACTATTTTTTTATTTATAAGAAAATTTGAAATTTTCTGAATGTAAAACATGATGGAAACAACTTTAAATTTGAAATACATAAGATTGAAGATTTTTAATGCCAACTCCTACCATAAATAAAAAAATTCGGTATTTTTCTTCTTAATTTTCCTTCTTCAAATTCAAAAAGTTTCAAAAAAGATTTGATACACTGTTAATTCACTCTACATCATCTTCTAAAGTAATCGTCAATTTCAAACATCGGATTTAAAAAATCATTGTTTACCTTTCTTTAATGTATATCCGTTTATCTCTGAATCTTCGCGCGCTTTGTGGAAAACACCAAATGGCAATGTTGAAGCTAGCCTTAACGTTTCATACGTTGTTGCTTGAATATACTGCAAGTCTTTCTTATTTTCAAGCCTAACTTTGGTATCAATAATACCATTTGGCTTTCCAAAAACTCTATCCAAGTGTAAATGACATTTTGCTTGAACTTCAGGCCATTTCATAAGGAAAAGAATAGACCACATTGTCGTTACTGAAACAGTTTCAACTCCTCCAAGAAACATGTCAAAAATATTCATTTCCATATGGTCACGAGAAAAATAGTCCTTGACAGCACTTTCTCCTTCTTCCAACTCTATTTGGTGCTTAGCTTTCAGTAAAGCTTGAATGTAGCTCTTGGGTTCTTTGCATGGCTCAAACTCAAGTTCAGCTTGATCAAGTTGATATTCTAAAGTGTCATCACGTTCTTTGATCACTTTGTATGTTTTAGAAAGCTCTTTATTTGGAAAATGGCGCAGGAATGGATAAAAGTTTATCAAAGATAAAGTAACCCCAGACTGCATCATGAAGATGACTGCACTTCTTAATTTGAGATATCTTTCATCTGATTTTTTCATAGATTCACCAAAAACGATGGAAGACATAACATTGAAGAATGCATGTTCAACATCACCATTGAGGTTGTATTCAATGTTGTTTTCGTTTTCACCACAGCATACTAAAAGATTGTTAACACTTTGGAGAATTCGCTCCTCCAAACTTGCCATACCGTCACCAAACATCTTGAAAGCGGAATGTGCTAGCTTTCTATGGAGCACCAAGGATCTACCATAGTCCCCCATAATCATATCTTTTGATCCTCTGGAGTAAAGAACACCACCTACATACAGTGGTAAACGATCAGCAAATTTCCTGGTCATGCAGACCTTCTTCGCAACATCCATGTCAGTTATTACCACGTACGGTATATTTGTCATCCACAATGTAAACATTCCGCCATATTGTTTTGACAGCCGATCCATTGAGAGGTGTATGTCTTTTCGTAGCAAGTGAAGGTTTCCGATGATTGGTAAAGGGAATGGACCAGGTGGGTACTCTTTTGTTTTCCTCCAGGTGTAAATAAACCATATCAGAGATATTAGTAAGATGATAGTGATGATCATTTTGTATCTAAGGTAAAGAAAACCAAAAGATAGGTTTAGATGGTAAGACTTTGAATATTTTCTTATTTTCAGAGATCTTATTATCTCCTGTAGATGAATTTAGTAAAGGTCGACAGTTTAAAATCTATTTTCTGCAGCTTAAAGTTTCGGCATATTTTCAGTTTGTATCCAGCAGCTTAAATTCTAGTTGAGTAATTCATTCGTGTACCGTGAGACTTCTTTGCATCGTTTACCGCGTATAGAGTCTTATTATAAAGGAAACTATTTTTTCCTGTGTTGTTTTTGTTGTCACTCACAAAAGTTTGGTTGTTTATATTCTTTTGAATAATAAGCATACTGCCTGTCAAAGCAATAAAAACGTTTTAAAACCATCCCAGCTATAAATTTTGACAATATTCATCAGAACTCCTAATCATTTAGAATTACACTCGCCACACTTCCAATATCCATTATACTTCTTCGAGACTGTTCTCTAAAGAACCTTGAGAGCAAGTGACTGCCTTATCTACCTTAACCTTTTCTTAGCAATAAAAAAGTTTTAAAACCATCCAAGCTATAAATTTTGTCAATATTCATCAGAGCTTCTAATCATTTAGAAATACACTCGCCACCCTTCAAATGTTCATCATACTTCTTCAAGACTGTTCTCTATAGAACCTTGAGAGCAAGTGACTGCCCTATCTATCTTAACCTGTTCTTAAAGGCAGATCACCCGTCTTTATGCCCAAATAAAACAATAAACATTGTTCAATAATTTCCCAAGTTGGTATCGAATATCAATTTAAGAGAATTGTAATGCGGCGTTTATCAACTCGTTACACATGATGTTTTCGCCTTCAAAAACAAAGCATTGTGTAGTAGAAGGGAAATTAAGAAGAAATGTTAAACGGTGTAGCACCCATTTAAAGAAATGAAGCAAGTAACTACTGTAAATAGGTGTTGAACCGTTGGGTTTGTTCCTATCTGACAAACTTACATGGTATTTTTTCATAAATTTACTAAAATTATATGTATTATAAGTATTTTATGTTGAAAAAATATAAGGTCAGAATGGTGTAGCACATATTTCAATTAAATGTAATGATCTTAGCAAGAAAGGTAGTGAATTTGGTCGGCAATTAACACTTTCTTCTGCTGAAAGATTGATATTACTATATGTCATTGTAAAGGCATTCAGAAAGTTCAAACCTATTAAAATATATTACAATGTTAGGAGTAAAAAATAAGTAAGTGTGGTAGGGTGGTGACTACAAGTCAAAAACTTCAAAATATTTACAAACCTTAACTCAAATATAAAACGAAAACAAATTAAGATTAAAAATTTAACGAAATTGTGAATTGATATTGATGTAACATAGCTTCAATTTAGAAAATCGTGAATAGAAAAAATATTGAGCTGGTTTTTAAAGTACTATTTTCTCCATGGAATTTAATTTTTCAACTAGCATAATCTCTCTAGTATTGCATGATTTTTAGTATCTAATATATTTTTGTACCGTTAGAAAGATTTGGTATAAGTATAACAACTACAGTGAAATTTTGATTTGAAAAGAATTTGAAACTGCAATTTTTTATGAACTCAAATTTCAATCAATACTAAATAATTTAAAAATTCAATTAAAAATTAGAACTGTAGATTTTTACAAATTATTTTTTCACCCTTGTCAGTCTAGTATAGAGGTGCTGCATTTTAAAAAAAGAATTTTTTTGCATGTTTCTAGCACAAGATTAATTTTTTGAGCACACAATT